>JAOXNR010042871.1:0-19517 GCA_028571225.1 Parsonsia alboflavescens | reverse complement strand
CAGCCAGCTTTAAGCTTTGGTCTGATAAGTTATTAATGCAATGAGACCAAGCAGAACACGGAATCATGCAAGTCTTCATATAATGGCTAGGGATTAAGACTGTCTTAAACAATTTGGGTTAATTAGCTTCATTTACCTAATAGAGAGATATGTTGTATTCTCTGCCATGTAACAAAGCTTATTTCCACTTAATCTTTATATAAAGATATATATATATATATATATATATATATATTTATATATGCACGGAAATAATATAGAGTGCAATTCACATTAAAAAAAAAAAAAGGAAAGAGTAAAATTAAAAATGGGAGCAGTATATTTATATATTAATATTTGGTTTGTCAAAAAAAAAAGACATTTTTGTAATTAATAATTTATAGTTCATTACTTTTGGTTATGTAGTTACATTTACATTTAGATCACTATTAATTACAACAACTTTTTTCAAAAAAAAAAAAAAATTATATCATTACAGTTTTTATGCAAAAACTATTTGAATTTCTTGTTTTATAAATTCAGATAACTATTATATAAATAAATCTTTAATTTAATAAACTATTTAATATTTTTATTTAATCTTGAACTGATGACATGTTAAAAGAGAATGCAAGCTAAAAAAATATTATAATTACTGGGCATTACGCAGCTATTCATCACAAATCCTACACCACAAATTGTTCCAAATATTTACCGCGCACATTCATGGATATTAAAACATGTTTTTTTCTAATTTATTAAAACACAAATGTATTAGGACTTTTATGTATGTGATCAATAATATATACATATATATATATATATATATATATATATATATATATATATACCCACAAAATAATGCTATGTATACATACTTGGAAGAAAGAATAAAATTTTGTTTACGTTATATATGTGGTTTGTCAATAAAATAAGAAATTGTAAATATAATTAATTATTAATTTTTCCTTACTTATAATTCAAATTCTAATTAAATATATATAACTTACAAATAATAATAGAGATTTTATTAAAATATTGATGAATAATTTATAATTCTTGAACGTCTTCTAGTGTCATTCTTTTATAAATAACTAACTCGAATATCTAACTTTGCGATCTAGGAAAAACAGACTCAATGTGCATATATATGTACAAGAAAATTGGTCTTCTTGGGGTTTCACTTTATTTGTTCTGTTCTGGAGTTAGAGAAATTGACCAAATCATCTACCACTGCCTACAGAAGAGTTGTTGGATATGAAGGCAAAGAAGGAGTTGGTGTTGGTTGCCATTAATAACAGTAAAACTAAAACTTTTGGCTAGTGAAGGGTAAAAAATTATAAATTCATTTACTTTGTTTTCTATAAAAATGTAGGTGACAATTAAAATGAAACAAGACTAGCACAGTTTCTTTCCATTGGTCGGAAGGGCACTGTGAAAGATACCCTTCTGACTTGGATTATAACATGAATGATGGAAGACAGATACCAACTTCATTTTTTAATAACTTGTGACTTTTTCTAATAATAATCCTGAAACTCTGTAATATACTTCTCTAATTTCAGGTAAATTCTGTGAAGGTAAACTAAACCAGTGTCGCGGAGCTGTCACCAAACCAAGTCGTCCACGTCCATCTTGTTACCCGACGAGAAATAACACTGGTAACCAAATGATACCCTAGAGGCTGGAGAGGGGAGAGTGAGCGGAGCAGAGACGAGAAGTAAAATAATCAATATATTCTCATAACTTTTTTGTTTTCATTATGTAGGTTCATATTTTTTTTATAATTTTTTTTTAATATCTTTCTGTTGAAATGAAGAGACAAAGATTATAGTAAATAGAGTATAGACTTATGTTGACATACTTGGATCAGAATCTTCGATTGACATATAGCACCAAATAAGGAAGAAAAGAATTTTGATTAAAGAAACAAACTTATATTTTTTATCGAGAGGAATAACTCGCTTTAACCCTAATAATTTTGTAATGAAAAAAAATTAAATGACTAAATTTTAATGGGACTATTAATCCTTAAATAGGGTGAAGTTAGGGATCTCTCCAGCTGTGAACAAAATTAAGTTTCCAACCCATTACGGATTACCTATATCATAGGTTCAATTCATCTATAGTAACTATTTAATTAAGTTATTAATTAATTAATGTAATTCATCAAATACTTATAAATAAGTATAACATTCTCCCACTTGAATTACATTAATCCAATCACGAATTAATAGTAATGAAACTAGAACAAAGACAATATAGATATAAATCCAATAGGGATATAATATTAAATATCAAGTCTCAAAAACTATTAAAGCTGGAATACAAAGTGACCCAAGAAACTTATCCAAAACAAAATTAATGGTTTAAACACAAACATGACATGGACCAAAAGCTACAAAACTCATAGTATGAGTAAAATCAAACTCCCACTAGACCAAGGCATCAAAAACAACAACTCCCATATGAGTCACTTGAGTCTTAAAGATTCCAACATGTAAGCCTTTGGTCATCGGATCCTCTAACAACTGATCTGTAGTCACATGCTCAATTTGAGTATGAAATTCAAGAATCTTCTCTTTCACAAAGTGATACTTTATATCAAAATGCTTAGATCTTTTAGAAGATCTATCGCACTAAGAGAAGAACACGGCAGAATTACTATCACAATAAATGGTTAAGGGCCTGGATTTACTTTCAACAACATAAAATCCAGAAATTAAGTTCCTTAACCATAAGACATGAAGAGTAGAATCAAAAACAGCAATGTATTTTTCCCCCATAGTAGAAGTAGCTGTAAGTGTTTGTTTAACACTTTTCTACGAAACAGCTCCTCCACTCCTCATAAAAATATAACCAGGAGTGGATTTGCCATCATCTGGTAAGCAGCCAGCATAATCGAAGTCAAAGAAGCCAATGACTTCAAGGTAATTAGATTTACGAAAGGTTAACATGTAATCCTTTGTACCTTAAAGATATCTCATGACTTTTCTAGTAGCTTTCCAATGATCCATACTAGAATAGCTCAAATATCTACCAAGTACACTTACAACATAAGCAAGGTCCAGACGAGTGCACACTTAAGCATACATCAAACTGCCAATGGCTACTGACTATGGGACTCTTTCCGTAAAAACTTTCTCTGCATCAGTCGTAATATATTGGGACTTAGAAATCTTTTCACCCTTTTGAATTGGTGAAGGACTAGATAAACAATTTTCCATATTGAATCTATTAAGAACTCTCTCAATATAAATTGTTTGGGATAAACCAAGAATACCACATGCTCCATCATGACGAATCTGAATACCCTAAACAAACGATGCATCGGCAAGGTCTTTCACATCAAAATTACTGGACAATAAATTCTTTGTCTCATTCAACAATCCAAGACTAGAACTAGAGTGCAAAATATCATCAACATAAAGCACAAGAATGATAAAATCGATTCTACTATTCTTTAGGTAAACATAACAATCTGAGAAGTTTTCCTTAAAACCAAGAGAAGTTACAACATCATCAAAATTGAGATAGCATTGTTTGGAAGCCTATTTCAACCCGTAATATTTTTCTTCAATTTGCAAACCAAGTGTTCCTTGCCTTTCTTACCAAAACCATAAGGTTGAATCATATAGACATCTTCATCTAGACTTCCATTTAGAAAAGCAGTTTTCACATCCATCTGATGAGGTTCCAAATCAAAATGAGTTACCAAAGCTATAGCAATATCGAAGTCTCCTTTGAAGACATCGGTGAGAAGGTTTCCTTATAATCAATACCTTCTCTTTGATTGTAACCCTTTGCCACTAATCTTGTTTTGTACATCTCAATATCTCCAGATACATTCCATTTAGTCTTGAGACCCATTTACTGATGCAGGCTGGCCCGAGCTCGGAATGGGCTCAACTTTGACTTTTGGGTTTTTTATAGTTTTAGGACTTTTTTATTTTCAATTAGGTTTAGGCTAGATTTTAGGTTATAAATATCTTGTTTTTTCTTCAGTTATAGATAAGCTTTTACAATGTGATTTTTTTCGACTTTTGTCGTTGACTTTTGGTCATTAAACTAAAAACATCCAGTTCTTTTCCTGTTTAGCCGATTATTCGTTCTTGTTTATTGCATCATTTGGTATCAGAGCACTAGGTTGCCTTCACCAATGGTTGAACAGAATCGTGTTGGTCGTGGGTGGCGTCGTGCTGGAAGGGGATGTGGAGTTGTTCCTGAGGAAGATGAACAGCCTCGTAAACGAGACCTGCTAGAAAACAAAAATGAAGCACAGAGAAGGTGGATCCACGACTTGGAGAGGCAATTGGCCCAAGCTAGGTTGGACATTCAGAATAAGGAGGGGTGGAATCAAAGATTGAATATGAAGATAAGAGGGAAGACATCAATTCGTTTGGGATTTTGAACCACGGGCGTAATTGAGCAGAATGACCTAGTAGACAATCTTCCTTCCAGAATCTCGGCATGAAAATTGAGATTTCCGATTAGGCAAGCAAGCATATTGAAAGATCATCAAGGGAAGAAAAAAAAACACAAGTAGACCTTTTTCTAGACATGAAGAAAGGCTATAGGGTGGCCATGTTCGTCAGGAGATCACCTGACCGTCGACAGAGCAACCTACGTAGGCCACCTCTCGCCAGAATGCAGCTGGTCAGGCGGCTGCTCGGAAGGGCAGCCTCAATCAAGCTGTAGCAGGCAGCAGCCCCAGAGGCAAATCTAGAGCTTAGGCAGAAGATTGCTCAGCCCAAGCCACTGAATGAAGGCCCCCATACAAGGCTCGCAACAAAGTGGCCAGGCGACAACAACTTCATCTCTGGTTTGAGAGCAGTTTCATCTCTGGTGCGGTTGTGCAGGTCGACCAGATGCAGAAGAAACAGCAAGCCAACGGCCGAGCAACAAGAGCCGTCAGTGGTGTTCCAGCAGCCCGTTAACTAGCAAATCGGATTTCAAATCGGCAGCAATGCCGGGCAACAGATTCAAGTGGGTGATGGACGGTTGTGATTTGCTGGTGGCTAGTCAACAGTGATGGCTGCTGGCGGCTAGGGTTGTCTTGTTGAAGAAGATGAAGACATGAAACCCTAGTTAGGATTTCTCCTATTTGCAAAAAAAGGACCTCGATTTTTCAGAAATTCTAGATTTGGTCATTAAGTTTTGTTTATTAGCATAATTAGGAGTTTTTTTTTTATTAGCTTTTTAGTTAGAGTTCTTTCAGGCCTTAGCACTGGTAGAAACGCAGCTGGTGAGGATGGGTCAGATTCGAGGGAGAATCGTTTCCAAGCTGGGGAGCATGATGCAGGCTGGCCATACCTCGGAATGGGCTCAACTTTGACTTTTGGGCTTTTTATAGTTTTAGGGCTTTTTTATTTTCAATTAGGTTTAGGGTAGATTTTAGGTTATAAATATCTCGTTTTGTCTTCAGTTATAGACAGGCTTTTAGAATGTGATTTTTTTCGACTTTTGGTCATTAAACGAAAAACTTGTGTATTTTCACAATATCTAGTTCTTTTCCTGTTTAGCAGATTATTCGTTCCTGTTTATTGCATCATTTACAACCAACATTTTTTATAACCATCAGGTAATTCAACAAGATCCCATACTTCATTGTGAAACAAAGAGGCTAATTCATCTTCTATAGCAATCATCCAAGCAGAAGAATCAGGGCTAGAGAGAGCCTCTAGGCATGATTTGTGATCAGAAATATCAGATGTGTCAAAATCATGTTCTCGTAAATAAATAATAAAATCATCTAATATGGCAAACCTACGAACCCTCAAAGATCTTCTTAAAGGAACATCTTGATTGACAACCTCTTCAACATCTTGGCTCACTCCTTCATTTACGTGAACTAAATCACCAGAAACCTCATTATTATGATCAGTATTATCATTATCAATTGTAGGCAAAATCATCGGTGAATGTAATACTGGCTTTGGTATAACAACTCAATCTTCTCTTGGATCAATTTTCCAAGGCAGTTGACTTCCACCGTCCAAGTGATCCTCAAAATATATAGCTCAATCTGATTCTATTACTCTAGTAGAATGAGAAGGACAGTAAAATCGACTACCTCTCGAACTAATGCAATATCTAATAAAGAATCCACTAACAGTTTTAGAATCTAATTTCTTCAAATATGGATTATATAGTCTTACTTCTGCCATGCAACCCTACACATGGAAATACTTTAAATTGGGTTTCCTTCCAGTAAATAACTCATAAAGAGTTTAGGAACAACTTTACTTCTAACCGGATTCAAAATGTATACTGCTATTTTGAAGGCATCTCCCCAAAGAAACTCCAGTAATGTAGAATAGCTCATCATGCATCTTACCATATCCTTAAGAGTATGATTTCTCCTCTTGGCAGTACCATTCTGTTGTGGAGTCCCAAGCATAGTATATTGTGCCTCAATTCCACAATCACTTCGGAATTTTGCAAAAGGTCCTGAATTCCTCCCAATTTCGGTATATCTACCATAATATTCACACCTCCTCTATCTGATCTTACAGATTTAATCTTCTTTCCCGTTTTCAGTTCAACAACAGATTTAAATGTCTTGAACTCATCTAAAGACTTAGATTTCTCTTGAAGAAGATCAATCTATCAAAATCCAGAAAGTCATCAATGAAGGTGATGAAATACTTAAATCCTACCATAGCAGTTGGAGTCAAAGGTCCACATATGTGAATATAAATTAAATCCAAGATATTCAGTGATCTCTTTATTCCCTTGTTTCTAGCATTAGTTGTTGATTTTCCTTTAATACAATCAACACAAGTGAAGAAGTCGGAGAAACCCAAATCTTGTAATAATCCATTTTTAGTGAATCTTTCCAACCGTCCTTTAGAAATATGATCCAAAAGTCTATGCCATAACATTGATGACCTTTCATCAATCCTTTCACGTTTTTGTCCAACAACGATATTCTATGCAGAATTAAATGTTACTGAAAAACATAGAATCCAAATTAAGCATGTATTAGACTACAAATAACATACAAGAACCAACCAAATCATATTTAAAATAAATAGAAATCTTTTCATTTCCTTGAATGAGTGAATAACCATATTTTGTCCAAAGCATAACAAGAAATCAAATTTCTTTTAGTAGCAGAAAAGTAAATTACATTCTCAAGATGTAATAAATGTCCTAAAGGCAACTTTAAACTAACTGATCCTATGAATTCAACTATGCTTCTTCCTTCTATCCCAGCGATCTCCTTCTCATTCTCACTTGGCTTCCTCTTGTTTCTCAGCTTCTGCAATGAATTTGTAACATGAATAGTAGCACTAGAATCCATCCACCAAGAATTGGGAGGAATATCAACAACATTAGATTCAAATAATACTAGAGCTAGAGGAGTACCTAATTTTTCAGTCTTCTTCTTAAGCTTGTAGCAATCTGCTTTCTTATGACCATACTTCTTCTTGGGCTCTAAATGACCAACATTCTTAACCTCCCTATTATTTGGCCAATTTCCACCCTTTTTCCCTTTGGGTTTATCATTTGACTCATTCTCATGCCCTCGACAAACATGGTTAACAGTAGGGTTCTCAGTAATGGGAGTAGGAACATGATTTCCTCCTTTCAAAGATTCCTCTTCTTGAGTGATAATAGTTATTACATCATTAATTGACCAATGATCCTTTTGAGCTTTGTAAGATGTCCTCAACTTACTGTATTGAGATGGAAGAGACTCAAGCATATGACAAACTACATAATCTTCATCAAAATTCAGCTTTAAAGTGTTTGATTTATTAAAATAATTTGAAAGCTTCAACAAATGTTCACAAGCACTACCAACTCCATCAAACTTAATGTTCTCAGTCAAACTAAGATAATATGACTATTGAGGCTTATTGAATTTCTTATATTTTGCACCAATGTCATCTAGAAATTCACAAGCTGTCCTTGTTTTAGGAATCCCTTGTCTTATATTCCTGTCCATGGTATACTTAATAGCTTTAAGACACAACCTATTCGATCCGTAACATTTCTAAAAAACTAAGCATTATGTTCAGTAGAAGATTGACAGGTAAGCACAGGAGGTTCAGGATCTACCAATGATAAGTCCAATTCTTTCATGGAGAGATATAGAATCATACTAGTCCTTATAATTGGTCACATTCAAAGTTTTCACAAAAGAAGATAATTGCTAAGAAAAAAATGCTGGATCAAAATTGGAGGAAGTTGTGTTATGTATTCCACATAACCTAAATTATCATAAGGTTCTCCAACAGCATAGAGAAATTATCTCAAAACAAAAAATGTATCAATATCACCTAAGGTTCTAACAATTTATATTGATAGGATAATAAAATATCAAAGCCTAAATTATTCACAAGAGTCCCAAAAACAAAATCCATAAAATTATGTCAATAGAGCACAAAATTACCAATATAACATGCATCCGTAAATTTACAAAGTTGATAAATCAATAAAGATAGCATATTGAGAAAATATATATAACCCAGATTAGGTTCATGATAGATGAATTCTCAACCATTATCACTCTTCAGAGATCAAATTTCAAACATGCAAATATTTACCAAAAGGAGTAGAAAAAATTTACATATTTAATACATATTTTTTCATAATTAAAGTAATTTGCTCAAACGAGATGAATAAATCAAGATTAAAAGTATGACCGATTAGCTCAGTTGGTTAGAATGTCATGCTAATAACTCAAAGGACATTATCAAGTTCAAGAGAGAAAACTTGGGAAATACCTTTGAAGACAAGATTTCAAAGTTTTAACAAAAAAAAAATTTCAATCACAAAATTTAATAATCCCCAAAATTTTAATTTACCAACCACGATAACCAACCATATTACTATAATCTCAAGCTTTGATACCACTATTGAAATAAAGAGACAGATTATAGTAAATATAGTATAGGTTTATGTAGACATACTTGGATCAGAATCGTTGGTTGACATATTGCACCAAATAAAGAAGAAACGAACTTTAACTAAAGAAATTAATTTAAGTTTCTATTAAGAGGAATAACTAGTTTTAACCCTAATAATTTTGTAGTGAGAGAAAACTAAATGACTAAATTTCAATGGAGCTATAAGTCCTTAAATAGGGTGAAGTTAAGGACCTCTTCAATTGTAAACAGAATTAGCTTTTCCACCTATTATGGATTACCTAAATCATAGGCCCAATCTATCTATAATAACTATTTAATTAAGTTATTAATTAATTAATATAATTTATCAAAGACTTATAAATAAGTCGAACATTAAGGTCCCATAACTTTTATTTTTATTTTTACCACTTAGGTTCTTATCGTTTTTTTATCTTTTAAAATCTCATAACTTTTTACTGGTGACCAATTAGAATCATGTGGGTTATAAGTGGGTGACGTGAGCTATATCGTAGGTTAACAAATATATCCTTCTCGGATGAAGGAAAAATAAAAGTTTCCTTCTCAATTTCCGACTAGAAAGATCGATTGCACGAAAAAAAATTTGTTGAAGGATCAAAAACTCTAAAATAAAAGTTTATAGATAAAATTAACAGTCTATAAATAATTAATAGACCAAAAATACCATTTTATCTTTTTATAATTTCTATGATCTCTCAAATTTGACTAGAGGCCTGTATGTCTTAGATAGCATTGGTATCCCCTCTATTTATACGTCGAAAATTGGTTCACTTATTCTTTCAATTTGTATAAAGTGGATCTTTTCCACTCCTTATATCTAATTGTTCTTTTTCTCACAAACTGGTGGTGTCGGTCGAATCCTTATCTCCTTAGCTGGTTTATTAAAATAAATTTTTTTAAAAAAAGGGAATTAGGAATTAATTTGTATAATTTACCATATGCTTCGAATTTCCATTGGATTCCACGTGAAAGCACACGGTAGCCTATAGGACCAGGCGCTGAATTTAGAGTCAATTATTAAAGCAAAGCAAGAAATTAAGCTTTGAAAAATAGCTTAGCTTGTACTAGTTTTGAAATTAAAGCAATGCAAGAAATTAAGCTTGTCAGCTTTTGCGTTGATTTGAAATGCATACATAGTCCCAGCAAGCAGAACATGGATAAATATTACCTTCGTCATTAAATACAAACCACAATTAAATCAAAATATCATTTTTATTACAGGGATAATATATAAAAAAAATTATTCAATTAATTAAATAATAATAATGATTTATAATTAATAATAAAAATAAATTTATATTTAATGATAAAAGGAATAAGTCCACAAGTTATTAATTCATCACAGGGGAATTCACATGAGAGGGAACGTGGAATTCTCAACCAAAAAAGTATTCTTTAAACCAGAAAAGTTAATTAAAATAATGTGAAAGTAGGTTTCCATCAGACGACGGGGCCCTCGAGTTGCAAAGGAACTCTCCGCTGCCCCCAGCCTCCATACTATGAACTACGGCTTTGTAGCGTGTGCAGCTGACTGTATCCCTATTTCCCATTATCAGAAGTAGGAAATAAAATAGGATGCAGTACCTTACTACCCTGACCCGCTCCATGCAATAATATTCCAGCACATCATGTACTTATAACTTGTGGGTGGTTAACTTTGTCTAACCCATTTTGGGTTATCTTAACCCCGGTTAGTATTCATTCTCTGCTATAAATAAGGACTGAAATCTTGATATTAATAGAACTACCTATTATTTTACTCATCAAGACGAACGAGAACGTGATCATGTCCAACAAGGGAGTGCTTATTCTTGTCTTATTTCTCGTCATATTTTCACCTCAGTATGTCCCTGCAGCTTTAGAAGCAAGAGTCTTATTGGGAGGTCAGTTCAACATATATATTAAAATCATTCACCAGCTGATAGAGTTGTTCTTTAAATAAATATAAATATATCCCTGTAAAGTACTCTGTAATATACATATATGTGTGTTTCTGTTCTCATTGCAGGTCCTACACCTCATGGGCCTCCTGTTGTTGTTGATCCTCCTTGTCGAAGTTGTCCGCGTCCTTGAAGTAACTTTGGCAACCAAGATCGATATTTAAATGCTGCTTTTGACAAATTAATATATATGTTCATAGGATTTTCCTCCAATGCTATATATTTAGTAGTAGTAAAGTAGATCTTCAACATATAATTGTTGTTTGAGATTGTCCCTTCGGGGACACCTCCAGTAGATGGAATGGCGATAGCGTAGATCATAAGTTTCATTTGGAGTTTAAATTCCATCAACACCTTCCTAATTAAAAAAATAAAGAAAAATTTTTCCATCCTAATGTGAATTCCTTCCCAATTTGGATCTAACATGTAAGACACAAAAATCTGGACCTAACATGTAAGACTAATAAAAAAGTTTGAGAATCTAAAACGCCAAAAATATAATTGGGAACCTAACATTAAAAATGAAACAACATTGGGGATCAAAATTGAAATTTGACCTAGTTCATATAAATATATAGAGGGTATTGCTGTTGAGTGAACTATGAACTGCACTATTAAATCTCTAACAATCGAGGTTTAAGTCAATTGGTTTTAAAAAATAAAATAAAATAAATCTTTTATAAAAAATTTAATTTTTTGTATAAATATGATAAACTAAAACCTAAAAATATAAACTATCCTAGATCACTTTAAAAAAATGATCTATTATGACTAGTTTCTTGGTGACACAATATATATGTGTCGGGAGAAGTTTTACCGAATATGTTTAAACAATTGAAATAATAGTGAGTAAAAAGAAATATGGTTTATGACGATGCACAAAATGTGAATCATGGTAGATTTTCTTATCTCAACATAAAACCTATGTGTTCATATAATTTTATCGATATGTTAACATTAGTATGTCATGAAAAAATAAAAAATTCCCAAGATATGAAGTGTGTCATGAAAAAATAAAAATTCCCAAGATATGAAGTGTGTCATGAAAAAATAATAAAATTCTCAATGTATGAAGTGTGTTGATACAGGAAATGTTTTTAGAACACAAAAATAGGTTGTCGTGAGAAGTTTATACCTGTGTCGATACATGTGTTTCAAAAAAAGAGAAGCTTTCTTGATGCAGCGTACTATATCGTGAAAAACAAACCTTTATCGATACAATTTAATGTGTCATCAAAATTACAACTTATGGTGACTCTCTTTGAGGGAATATTTATTTGTTTATATTATTATATTTTTCTGCATGTAGTTTTTTTATTATCTTATTTAAAAATATTTAAATTATGAATATGTTTTATATAAACTTTATATGTTATCGAGCTTTATTCATATATAATAGACTTTAAATATAATATATCTTAATATTTACATCAAAAATAATTTGACACAACAATTGAGGAGATAAATTTATAATGAAAGGTTGCAAGTTTGAATCTATATAATGACAATATTTAATTACCTTAAAATATGGTCAAGGAAAAATCAAGTAATGAGCATAAACCCCTTTTGTTTTTGTAGTAGGTACATGATTAAATTTTATTTAATTTTTTTCTAAAATAAAGACAATTTTCTTAAATTTTGCTTTGATTTTGACTGTGAGAGACTTAATAGTATATTCCATATAGAGTACAATCTAAATTAAGTCTATAGACCCTTTTTTTCTATATATATAAATATATATATATATAGGAAGACTACAGACCGCGATGGAGTTGTCACTGCCAATCGCGACTGCTCACTTTGTAATGGAGTAAATTTTGAATTTTGTTTCTTCCAACCGATGTCGTTTTAAATAAGGCAGAAACCCAACAAAACACAGGCGTTTTGGGAGATAGGCGAAGCTACGGATTTCATTTCACATCTGTGATGGGTAGAGAGAGCAGATCTGAACCCTCCAAAATTCCAGTTGCACTGACATTCCAAAGCCAAATCCCCAGTCTACACCCCGGCCTCGATTTTCCCAACTCAATGCATTACAGATCGGTGGTAACTCGTGAGGGTTGGTTGCGGGTGGGCTCTGTAAATTTCTCAGAATCGTGAGAGGTGGTTGCTGAGTTATGCAATGTAGACAGGAAGGACTTGAGAGGGGGTTGGTTGTGGTCTCTTCAATCTCCACCAAAGAAGGCCATTTCGTTCAGTCTTTGGCTGACTCATTCTTTACTACTGTTGAACAGTCTAATTGACAGATGAACGGGAATCTAAGGGGCAAAATTCTGACATTAGACGCAAGTTCAAGACAAAGAAGGTAAGCTCTCTAATCCTTTTGGAAGTACTCCTTGTTTTTTTGTACATGATTCTCTTTAATATTGTAATGTGGAAATCTGAACAATGATTTTAATGGTTGTTGCTGTTATTAGTCAGTGATTTCATCTTAGTATCCCCCCATAGGCATTATTCATGAATTGCCAATTCATGTCTTGCTTATTCAATTGTTTTTGCTGTCTCTTCACAATTGATGAATGTTCTACGGGACCCAGGTTTAATCAAAAAATGCTTGTTTTGCAACCCTGAATATAGCACAATTGGTTTGCTGATTCTTCTAAAGATTAATTTAGCTTGAATTTTCGTGCAGATTTCCTAAAGTGGATGATGACTGTAAGATGATGGCTGAATTTTTGCCTCTATAAAGGGAAGTCATTCATAGTGCTGCTGTAGAGGTTGAAGCTGATATTATTGTCTGCTTGTCTGGCGCAGGTCTTTCACAACTGCATTTGCATGTTACTTTTGTTAGGAGACTGGGATTGGCACGCCCATTGATTGTGACCAAAGGTAGGAAATGAAAACCCAACTTTCCAGACATGCTCAGACAAAAAAGAACTTTATTTGTAAATTGTATTGTGCATTGTATTTGTAAAACCCCATTGACAATGAAGAATATATATAATGTCTTTCTTCTCCATTGTTATAAAATTCAGTTACTATTCTGCTCCAGGACTGATTCTCTTGCTATGAGAAATAGAATTTATTTATAGGTTTAATGGGATCTTTTATGTGTCAATAAAAAGGTAGAATACATTCCAGTTTCCAGATCTATATACCAAAGAAATGCTTCATCTAGAGGAGGCTGTTATGGTGAATTTACAAGCTGTTAAAAAAATAGGTAAAAGATATCAAGTTTGTGGTGAATACTGAATACTATGTTGTTTATAAAAATCTAGTAAGTTATTCTGGCAAATACACGAGAAATACACAAACATCTGGTGAATACATATAGCCTCATGAATGCAACCAAATCCTTCTTGATTCTCAAGAAAAATACCACTTTAGGATTGAATCTATTCAATATTATTGGGTAGCCCATTGATGGCGCACTTATTATTCTTGCATTTATTCATTCATCAAATGCCAGTCATTGTTTGTAGTAGCTGGGAGAGTTTCCCCAACAAGAACTCGAATATTACAAACTAATGCAGTAGAATTGCCTTTTGAACCAAGATCCATGTTCTTCGTTGTGGAATTCTTGATTTTCTGACTGCTTTTGAATGGTCTCTATATGCTATAAAGATTTCTAGTTGTCACTGCAAAATTCGAAGACAAAACAAAAACTTTTGCAATTTGACTGTTTATTTTAGTGTGCATTAGTTTTATGGACACAAGAAGTTAGTATCAGCTACAGTTGTTTCTGATGATGTACAATAAGTCTGCCTTCCAAAGGAAAAGAAAAAAAAAAATCACTATGCCCATAAACTAAGTCTGACTTTGAGTCCATGAACAGACTTTCTTGGGATTTGACAGATTGTTTTTCTACAGCATAGAGGTAGAAACAAATTACCTTATTGTGATCTGAAATCACCCGTGTCAATTTGTCTTCAAAGAGTAGATCAGCAAGCTGTTGAGTACGATCTTGAGATCAATAGCATATGTTATCAATTGCAGCATGTAACTTATCATTATTTTGATACAAATATAATAGATGCAGTAGATGATAAACTTGATTATAAACTCTATATTGGACTATTGCAGGATTAATGATTTAATGAACAAACAGAGAGAGGCTAGTGTAAGTATTCATGTTGACTTGATTAGAATGATTATATAATCAAATTAAGGCTGGATAAGGAAAGTGCACGAGGGGGTGGATAAGGCTGCCATTTTGAGTTGAAGGTAATAATCCATCTTGTACTTTAGTTGAAATGGACATGTACATTCTTTGAATTTGTATAGAGCTATGAAAAACATTTGGTTTTAGTTTAAATTGTCTTTTCTCGTGAAATATCTTTTTCTATGATAACTTCTATTTTGAGATTTATAGATACATTTGGCATGTGATTATTTTACAAATGGATGGCGGTGAAGCATTATCATATCAAGTTTTCATCTGACAAACTTCGGATGATACTAAACCCAAGATTTCACAAGAATTTAGAACAATTGAAGATGCTTTCAGCTTCTGTAATGCTTATGCTCGAGAATCAGGTTTTAGTGCAAGAGAAAGCAACAGCAAGTACAAGCTTGGAAGTAAAGAGATGATACGTAAAAGATTTGTGTGCTCTAAGGAAGGGAAAACTAATGATTCTTATAATAAACACTTGAAGGACATACAAGGATCAGGTGAAAGGGATCGATCAGTGGTTCATGTCGGTTGTAAAGATAAGTTGACAGTTGTTAAACGACAAAAGGGCCCAAATTGGATTGTCTGTCTGTTTGTAGAAGAGCACAACCATTCTATTACAACTGCCTCAAAGGTACATCTTTTAAGGTCACATAGGAAAGTTTCGGTTGCCAAGAAATCCTTACATCATCAACTTTCTGAGGCAAATGTACCAACTTGTCAACAAATTCGAATCATGGAGATTGAATCGGGTGGTCCTGAAAATATGGGATGTACCAAAAAGGATTTTTGTAACTATGGAACAAAAATGGAAGAAGGAGAAAGCGACACATATGCAAAAAGTTTGATTGAGCTTTTTTCTGCTAGAAGGTGAAAGATGATTTTTTTTTTCAATTATGAGGTTGATGAAGCAAATATTCTTGTGCGTTGTGTTTGGGCCAATCCCGATTGGAAGGAGAGCTTATGACATTTTTGGTGACGTTGTCATGTTTGATACAAGGTACAACAGTAATAAATACAGTATGATCTTTGCTCCCATCACTAGAGTTAATCATCATGGTCAAACCATTGTCTTTGAATGTTCTTTTTTAAGCGATGAGAAAACCGAATCCTTTGTTTGGTTAGTCAACAAGTTGTTGGAGGCTAAGACTAGAGCTGTTGCTCAGACAATAATTATAGGTCAATACCTTGCACTGACAAAGGCCATAGCATAGGTTTTCCCATCAACTATTCACGGGTATTTCATATGGCATATTTTAAATAAGTTTTTTGAAAAGCTTGATACCCTGTACTGTGACAACTATGATCAGTTCAAGACCATTATATTTAAATCTGAGATAGCTAATGAATTTGAAGCTCATAGGATGGATTTGGTGGAGAAAACTAATTTAAAAGACAATGAATGGTTGGATGACCGATATGAGATATTCCAGAAATGGGTTCCTGCTTATATGAATAAGTTTTTCAATGCAGGAATGAGTAGTAGTCAGAGGGTTGAGAGTGCACATGCATTTTTCAAGAAACATATTGATAAAAGAAATTCTTTGATGAGTTTTATCTCTCACTTTAACAGAACTCTCAAGCATCAACATCATAAGGAGTTAGTTGCAGATCATGTTGATTTGAATGAGCAACCAAAGCTGAAATCTCTTTGGATGATTGAGAAACAAATGTTGGATGTTTACACAAAGTGAAATTTCAAGATTTTTCCGGAATATGTATTTGAAAGTATTGCCTATGGCATAAATTGTACATTTGAGAATGAGAGCACTATTGTTTATGTTGTGCAAAAAGTAGAGTCTGATTCTTCTTAAAGAGGTAGAGAAGTTTGTGACAACAAGGAAATGGATTTCGTTTCTTGTAGCTTCAAGATGTTTGAGTTCGAAGGAATTCCATGTAGACATATGTTAAGTTTTTTTAATCTAAGGCAGATTTTTTATCTACCTAGTTGCTATATTCTGACTAGATGGACTAAGAATGCAAAAGATGGACTACAAGATGGGAATGTTGCGGAATTACATGAAACATATGGAATGACTACGACATGCTAGTCTTTCCCATTACTTATCTATTGCAGTTCTTTTACACACGTTTGTGGTAGAGAGATGGATATAACTCCTGTATGTACCATTTAACATGACTTTGGAGCATAATAGCTGCAATACAAATGGCATTACAGATGAAAGCTATATCTTGAAAGAGATCAAAATGGCTATTCACAAGGATGGGTGGCAAAGCTGCATGGTATTACTGCCATGGAAAAAGAACCCACATATCATCTATCTTAAGCAACAAGAACAGAGTTCTGGTGTACTTCAATGGGTTACATTTCATAAAAAGAAGTATAAGAAAACTGCTGCATAAATCTCATTCCTTAGTTGATCTCAAGAAATTAATAGAGCATCAGACGAGAGTAATCCCTTATTCTTTTTCTTTTCTTTTTAAATAAAACCATCTGTGGTGGTGGAGGGTTAGGCAAGCCCCTAATAGTTTATTGAAGAAGGTATAAAACAATTTGAGAGGGACATAAAGAACCTTACCTCAATGAATGTGGAGACAAATCCATTGAACTTACAAAAAAGGCAAGTGAGCTAAATGAGATAATATCTTACACTAATAGAAGGATGATCCATTTTATCCAAATAGCAGATGAGAGTAACCCTGTGATTTGAGATATTTGAAACAAGGGAATTGTGCATCAAAAGCATTTCTCATGCATAATACTTTTGGTAGTCATTTGGTCTCCATAAAATAAAAAGGGTAACAACACATTGAAGATATTTCACTACATAAATAGAGACAGATATTTCTAACATAGATTAGATTCATAATCAGAGAGACTTGAAATTACATCAAATTGTCAATTAACGACAAGTTCAAATTGCCATTGCAGCAAAAGTAAGTTTCCAAAGGAGCTTTACTTACACATTTTACATTGAATTTTTCAAACATAAAATAACTCCTAATGCCACTACAAGTATACAAAAGTAATAAATTTTCTTCAGAATCTTGTCAAGTTTGGCATTCATCTCTCATACATTATGATTCATCTCACATACGTTAGAATTTAGTTCCCAATTTGAGTCCTGAGCTTATACCTCATCGTCCCAATAAAAGTTTCCATAACACATGCCATCCCGTAAAATGATAAAATATTTAAAAAGTATAAAATCAAGTCTTTGATTAATTTATCTTCAAGTAGTACATGATAGTGGATTCTCTTTTATCTTCTTACTATAGCACTTCCAATATTTTTTGTTTGGATTTTTTTCTGAATGGGAGATCGTTGGCCTCATATAATTGCACATTCACATTCTTTTGGATGATAGCATAATTTATACTCAATGTTGACATTGCTCCTGCAAGAAAAAAAAATCAAATGCATACAAATTAAATTGAAATTTGATGAGAATTGAATGTAAAAAGCAAGGAAAATTAATAGAAATAAAAACAAATATTTTTAGCATTTACAATATCACAATTCTTAATTTATCAGAGTCTTTGGCTAAATTAGTAAAATTAAAGTAAATTCATCAAAATTCAAACTAAAACAGAAAATATAAATAGACAGTTAAAAGATAATTTATCTCTCTTTTTCCTCCAACTCACAATCCATATGCCATAAATACTCAATGCCTTCCTTCCCACTCCCACTCCTAACTCCTTTATTTCTTCCCTCTCCAACTCCTCTCCTTATCTTTCCCTAGTTTGAACATATGATATAAAGAGAGAACCAAAAAAGGGGAAAAAAGATATAAACAGAACAAAAAAGTATCAAACTTGGAGGTCTAGGACATACATTTAAGAACACCTATTGCATCAAATGATTATCCCATAGTGTCTCTATATTTTTAAATCTACACTACATTGACTAATACAATTCCCTTTATTTCCTCTTATCAACTACATTTTCTTATACTTAAAAATGTTCAAAAGCAAAAAATGAAAACATCTGAAAACAGGGTCACATTTCATTTGTACCTTTACTAGATGTCTCCATCTTGGAAATATATCTAGAAATCCCTTAGAAAGCCTTGGAGGACCAGTTGTTAGATCATAATCTTGTTTTATATATATATATATATACATGTACAGGATTTCTATTATGTGCACGAACCGTGTGCACCATTAGTGAAACGACGTCGTTTCACTAATGGTGCACACGAGGAGCACACGATTGGTGCACATAAACATCTGCACATAATAGAATTCCTGTATATATGTATGTGTATATATATATATATATATTAATCAGTTTCAACTTCCATGACCATTCTTATGCCACATGCCTTGTGAACTGAATCATATGGCGAAACAGAACACAAAGTTTTCTGGAATTAGAATTTCATACATTCACAGCTGATAGAATCTAATGCTAGCAATTTAACCAATAAATAAAAGTAATAAACCAAAAGAGTAAATCCTTACAGAAAGTAAATGAACACAAGATATAATGAGGTTCATCCCATTGGAAAAAACATCCAATATTAGGCTATGTCCTCATGGCTTAGTTCACTTGTAAAATCCACAAAGATGAAAAGATTACAATAGGTATTGCAAATTACAATAGAATCCCTCTATTCTAATACA
>JAOXNR010042860.1:0-19518 GCA_028571225.1 Parsonsia alboflavescens | reverse complement strand
TGCATCTGCCATTGGATCTATCATGTATGCTATGTTATGTACATGTCCTGATGTTTCATATGCTTTGAGCATGACAAACAGATACCAAGGTGATCTAGGGGAATGCCATTGGACTGCTGTTAAGAATATCCTTTGATATTTATGAAATACTAAGGATACATTCCTAATCTTTGGAGGTAATGAAGAGCTCATTGTAATAGGTTACACTGATGATAGTTTTCAAATCGATAAAGATGATTTTCAATCGCAATCAGGTTTTTTGTTTTGCCTTAATGGTGGGGCTGTATGTTGGAAAAGTTCAAAGCAGGTAACAGTGGCTGATTCTAAGATAGAAGCTGAGTATATTGCTGCTTCTGAAGCAGCAAGAGAGGCAGTTTGGATCAAGAAGTTCATCTCTAAGCTTGTGGTGGTTCCTAGTTTCACTGCTCATGTGGAGCTTTATTGTGACAACAACGGAGCTATTGCATAGGCTAAGGAACCAAGATCTCACCTACGATCCAAACATATACTTCAGCGATAACACTTCATTCGAGAAATTATCGAGAGAGGAGATGTTAAGATATACAAAATACCAACAGATGACAATGTTAAGTTCATTTTGTATAAAAATAAATATGAAGATCGTTAATACCTTACTTTTATTTTATTTTAGATCTCACGTCTGGATCTGGATTCCACTAAGTAGATGATTGATCAAGATCGGTCGATTAGTCCGACAAGGTCTGGTAACAAGGCCTAACGGTCAAGTCTTTCGGCAGAAGACCAGGTGAGTGGACATGCTTCTCCCTTCCCCTCTCCACACGAGAGGAATCGACGTCAGGTATGTACCTCTTCCTACTTAAATAAACCCCCACCCCCCTTTAGAAATGAATACTGATAGATTCTAACTCGGTTCAATGGCTAAGCTACCCAGGGCTAGGCGAGCTCCTGTTGCAGCAGTTTGGGGATCAGTTACTCCAGGGGTTCGGACAGATCGGGACGACGCAGGCTAGTATCCTGGAGCGACTCACCCAAATCGAGCACAAGCTCAATGTGATGGAGAGGCATAATTCCCTTTGCTGGCCATCCTTCACCCGATATCTCCCATGGTCACCGACGACACCACTCAAGTAAATGTAGTATCGAAAATCCGTATTCATTTCAGTTAGTGTTTTTTATCTAAATTTTAATTTGAAAATGGTTCTTCTATTTTTTACATAATAGGTCGATGCACCTGTCAGTTGGGTAGAGGATCCAGGAGTTCCTCTGGCTCCTCCAGCTTTCGCCCCGACCACGACCATGACCCCGGACGCTCCAGCTCCAGCCCCAGCCGCTCCAGTCTGCACTATCCAAGTAAAAGTTGGATCGGTGAATCATAAATTTTAGTCTCTATTACTCATTCATTTTATTATTAAGTAATTCTATATGAATTCTCATATTGAGTAATTGATTTTAATAGGAGCTTGGTCGTACACGTCGGGCCAAGGTACCGTCCACAGGTATACGGTCACCTTATACCGACCTGGCCCATCACATCGAGTCATTGAGGCCAAGGAATAAGTCGAGGATGAAAGCGGCGAGGACGACTCGAGTGGAAGAGGTGTAAAGGGAGATTCTGCCTACCGTGGTGGACCAGTCCACTCTAGACCGGGCACGGTTGGATTACTTTTGCAACTCTGGAAGTTCAGATAGGTAATTCACTTTCTTTTAATGATTAATTTGCATTTTATAACTTTTCTAGTTTATTGTTCTGATCTAAATTTTCGTGACAACTCGGTGCACTCCATCCCTATTCAACCTGACACGATCAGCTGCGGTGCTTATGTGTGCTATTACATGTCATAGCTGATAAGAGGACATCTTAAGGAGATGCCCCAATTGCCTCCTACAGACTGTATGGCACGGTACATTAGGGATGAGATGCGATTTAGAGGCTAGGAGACGGCTTTGTAATTTTTTTTTTTTGTTTTATATTGTAAATAATACAGTAATGCAATGCATTTTTTTTTTTTTTATATTATATCAATGAAAAATATTTTTTTCTTCTTCATTTCTTCAATCTTTATCCAAAAGTCAATTTTAATATTTTGGGGTAATAAAAATTAGGACTCAAACTATACCTTTATTGCATTTAAGTACCTAAAGTTTTTTTTTCCTCCAAATTAGGACTCAAACTATATCCTTTTTGCATTTAAGTCCCTAAAGTATTTTTTTGGCCAAATTAGGACTCAAACTATATCCTTTTGCATTTAGGTCCCTAAAGGTTTTTTTTTTACCAAATTAGGACTCAAACTATACCCACATTTAAGTCCTTAAAGTTTTTTTTTTATCAAATTAGGATTCAAATTATACCATTTTGCATTTAGATCCCTAAAGTTTTTTTTTACCAAATTAGGAGTGAAACTATACCTTTTTTGCATTTAGATAACTAAAGTTTTTTTTTTTGCCAAATTAGGACTCAAACTATACCCTTTTGTATTTACGTCCCTTTTTACTCAAACTATACTATACGAAATGGTTTAGTTTGAATCCTAATTTGGCAAAAGAAAATGTTAGGGACCTAAATGCAAATGAATATAGTTTGACTCCTAATTTAGGGACCTAAATACAAGTTAGAGACGAAAGTGGCCATAATTCAATTAGAAAAATGCAATTTAAATTATGCGGCAAATTCACTGTTTTTTAAAATAATAACATTTACATGTCATGAACCGTGTCAACATTGATATTGTCGGGATAAAAATCTACACCCTCCATAGACATATTGACATGAACGTTAACAAAATTTGTCTTGAAAGATTGTTGCGTGGAATTAAGATTAGATATGGGCACTTCATGATTTAAGTCAATCGTTGTTGGATCATTTTCTTCGGGATGTCGATCATTTTCTTCTGCATTGTGAGCATTTGGACAGGTGGCACGATTATGTCCTTTTCTCTTGCATAGGGAGCACATTTTCTTTTGACGGTATTGTTTGTTTCGAGAGAGAAAACGGGCCTCTTGTGGTTTTCCAATAGACCTTCTTCTAGTAGGAGGATTGACTACCACATCAGCTATACCTGTAATTGAATTTAAAGGAGAACACAAGGGCACAAACTGTATCGAAGGTGCATATACCATCCTCAGTTTTTTCGTGTCAAATGAATGACCACGACACACAGTGTAGTAATGGGCCCCATTTTCCCTGTAAAAAGAATTAACGTAAATATCTAATCACATGCTTATAGAATTAAAAAAACAAAAAAAAAAAGAGGAAGAATTGGGTCTCGAATGGATCACATTGATCTCAAATCTCGAATGGACAAGCTTCTGTCTCGAATGGAAGACATGGGTATCGAATAGACCATATTGGTCTAGAATCTCGAATGGACAAGCTTCGGTCTCGAATCTTGATTCTCTTGGTCTGGAGTCTCAAATCAAGATTCTACTGTCTCGAATCCCTTTTCTCTCTAATGCACAACTAAGTCAGGAAATAGACAAAAAATTTACCTGGTAACAGTAATGACATGTTTGCAAGGTATATCTTCCACTTCCCATCTCCTACATCCACAGGTCTTCTAGAGGATATCCACCAGAACATTTGCTTCCTTTGGTGTATTTCCTACATACATTTTCCTCTCTATCCCGAATGGATGTAGTCCATTGCCTTTTAAGGTTGACCTTCACAGCTTCTTCCTCAATTCTTTCAACTGCCCGCTTGGTGATAATATCTGGCATTGTAGCTACTACTTCCCTATGTTTGTTGAACCAAGCCTGACACAAACTCCTAAAACACTCATGTGCAGATGTAATGGGCAATTTTTGTTTCTCAATCGCCTGGTTGAAGGACTCCACGATATTGCTTGTCATTTGGTTGTAGCGATTGGTTGGACAATATGCACTTGACTAACCCGGGCGACATACCTCAACATCCAATCAACGATGAATTTTGGGATGCATCTCTTTAATGTCACCAAAGTAAAGGTCACATGTTTGCTTGTCATAGGCATATGTCGCATTTTTAAAACGGATTGCAACCTGACGATTTTTACACTTGTTTTTAAATTTTCCTTCAGATCTCGATAGCAGAAGGCATGTGGAACAACGGGATATACTGTCCTCATTGCACACTGTATGCCTTTGTACCAATCAAATATAATAACCAAAATATCTCGCAATCCATATGCAGTCATGAATCTTCTCAAGAATCATTCCCATGAATTGTTGCCCTTCTCCTCGCTAAACCTAAAAGTAAGGGGAAAAGTTTGCCCATTTCCATCTGCACAGACAGTTGCATAAATTTTTCCCTCACACACACTTTTCAAGTATGTTATGTCTATGACAATTACGGGCCTCATGTACTTGAAACCCTCAATTGAAGGACCAAGTGCACAGAATGAGATCAGAAATTGCACATCTTGCATACATATATTGGTCATCATAGTAGGCATTACATGCTTTAACATGTGGAGGTATGACGGTAGCTGTTTGTATGATTTTTTTAGAGTTCCATAAGCTATGTCTTTAGCACGCTGTAAAGATCGTCAGGCTTTGGTGTATCCGAGCTTCACACCATAATTCTCCCGCATGTCTTGAATCACATTTTTGGGGGTGTGATTCGTATCAACGAGTCTATTGGCCTACATACAACCAATCTTCAATCTTCATTGAACTTACACTCCTATTTTGGCTTTGCTATACGGTTTGGATACAGGTGTGAGTCGAGACAAAATTGTGAATAACCCAAATTTGGCATCCAACTCTACAATTTACACGTATCATGAAAGTATAATCTTTTTGGTTCTTACATCGTGCCTCAAATCTTCCCTTATCCAAACGTACCACGTGATATGGAAATCGGTTATTGGGTGAATATTCACCGACTGTTGCTACCAGTTCATCCTTATTGTTAAAGGCTGCATCCTTTCCAATATAACCCACCGGTGGAACAGTATCGTCTTCCAAAAAATGCACCTCTTCGTATTCATTCCAGACCATGTTTGCAAAGTGAGTAGAAGGGTCCAGTATAAATTGTTCAAATAGAATCACCTGTCCCATCCCATCGTGGAAGTTGTCATTGTTGTCACCATTGTTATCATCATCAGCCTCAACGTTGTGAATATATTCTTCATTGAATTTATAATTATCATCTGTGCGAATTTATCCGAATGTCCCCGCTTCATCTTTTGCATCAATAAATGCTGCTCTTTCATGATCATTTGGACCGGATGGACAATTATTGCCAATATCACCACTAATGCCACCCTCGTAAGTCCTCTGAATTTTGTTCACGATGACAACTTTAGGATCCCCTTCCCCTTTCAAATACATGATGCCATACATGTCTTCCATCCCTATTAATTTCATACTTCCATCACAAAATTTAGAACCAATTGACATTTGTATATCAAATTGGTTTAAGTTAATCTTCATCAAGTTTGCCATTGTTCTGCTAAAATCTTCAAAGTTCACATCAAATGATACAACTAGTGCATGCACCCTTCCAACTAGAGAACCCTCGTGAACAACAATCCTTATGTAATCCATTTCTACACTGTGTCTCGAAATCAACTATGTGTGTCTTGAAATAACCTATTTGTGTCTCGAAACCAAATATTTTTGTCTCGAAATCACCTATTTTGAAAGTTCAGATATGTGTCTCAAAAGTCCCTTCTCTTGTCCCGAAAGCCTGCTCTCTTTTCTATAAAGCAACTAACTCGTGTCTCGAAATCACTTTAATAGGTCTTGAAATATACCTATCTTGTGTCTCGAAAGCCCCTCTCAAATCTCCAAATCTCCTCACTTCGACGGAAATCTCTGCAATCCCACCTTCCTTCTTTTCTCCTCCTAGATAAACAACAACACAGAAGGAACAAACCAAGGCTTCCAAACACCAAAAAATAAAAAATAAAAAATAAAGAAACAAATCGAACAATGTACCTTGTTGACGCAGTCGGAAACAGAATCTGAAGATTCGTTCTCGTTTAGAAACTTGCAAAACAAGAAAAAAAAAAAAAAAGAACCTGATTCAATTTTCCTTCTAATCAAACTTCAACGCAAGTAGTTAGAAGACGAAAATTAAAATAAAGCGAAAAACGATTTTTTGAAGTAGTCGAAAATCGAAAAGCCGAAAAGAGGCACTTTTAATTCATTAAAAACTGTTGAAAAAAAACCAGCAGAAAACAATTCTTAAAGCCAAAAGCAAAGCCTAACCCTAATCGGAAACGACAAGTAAAGAAATTGCAAAAAAAACCCCTAGAAAAACAGTAAATTACGAAACTATCACTTAAAACTATAAAATTATGACAATGCCACTGAAAATAGAAAACTATCCAAAACTCCATCGAAATGACTCCGAATGGTAGAAAAACGCCTTGCATCACAGCATGGCTGTGTCTTTGGTTCTTTGGGCCGTTTAGGGTCACTCAGTCAGATTTGAGCCCAATCCGAGCTCATTTTAGTTGCCTCGGGAATCGTGCCCAACATCAATTTGGTGTTTCAGGCAGCTCACGTTCTCTTCTTCAAACGTTCTGAACGTCGTGGACCTGATTTTGGAGCCGAAGCTTGCCCCGCATCTGAACCACCTTGATCAGCAACCAGCTCTGCGTCACTTGTATTCTTGATTTCAGAAAACAAAAATCAACAACCGAACATAATAAAAGGCTAGTTTTTTCCTTCTCTCCTATAAGGGAATGGTTCTTTGAGCAATTTTATTAGTTATGGTTCAAAAGTTCTGATGAAATGAATGATGTTAGTTGTAGTTTCTTCAATTCATTTTACAAGTAGTTGGGTTTAGTTGAATATGTTGAATGCTAAGGGATAAGATAGTAAATGCATGCTACAGGAGCATAAATGTTATGTTTTGATTTTTTTTTTTTTATTAAAAGTAAAAATGGGTATAGAATGAAAAGTTACTTTTAGATATGAGTAGTTGCGAAATGTTATGAAGATTTGGGTAAATAAAAAATTACTGTTTCAATTTGGGTAAAAATGGAAACATCCTGTAGAAATGAAAACACCCCTTAAATTTCTTAAATTCTATACTGTCGTCATCACTCTATATAAATCATTTGACCTCACTTTTCTAGATGTTAAATATAAATCGTTGTTAGTTTATTGAATATTTTACTGATTTCTTACCTTATATCCAGATCTTTCTCCTTTCTACCTTGTCACAATCGTTAAAATCATAAATATGGATATTTTAGAGAGAAAAATATTATCTTAGTTTTGACAAAATAATTTTTCAATAACTTGAAAATAGTGATGGGAAAGTAAAAAATTGATACTATTATTTTCAAAATAAACTAAGCTAAACTTCTTAATAAAATTGGTTGAAGTCAAAGTAAAGTATTCAATGTTAAAGGGAGAGAAGTATTTGTTTAGAGTTTCAGCAATGGATTTTAATTCTACTTTGGAATTGTTGTTAGTATATACAGTGACTGATAGGGTTAGGTTGGTTATTTCGAGTTTGAAATTGAATTTCTAATTCTGTATGCATTTTATTTATTTTTCATAATAATATTTCTATTTCAAAGTTAATAAAATTATAAATTTTAACTGAGATTTTGAAATTAAAAAAAAAAAAAAATTTATCATAGAGTCATGGACATGACTGGGCCTTCCCATTGCAAGTTTTGCAAGCCCGGTATAACTGGGACAAATCAGGGTTGGGTTTAATTGGCATATTTTTATAGAATGTAGCAGAATTTAGAAATGGGCTTATTAAGAATCAGTGAAAATGAGTTCTCACAAACAAACCCTAGTTGGTACAAAAGAAAGGGGGCCAGCTAAGAAATAAAATGCCAGAGAAATATTCAAATTAACATTAAAGCTGCAATTTGCCAACACATGAAAAGGAGTTGTCTTACTCCTGCCGGCGATGAGGAGATATATACACCTGTTTTGACGACTGTATAAAAAAAAAAAATAAAAATAAAAATTAACGTCTTATATTTCATTTTGAATCGTTTAAAATTGAATATCATATTTTTTAAATTAAGAAAAATTGAAATTAAAATATTAAAAGGAACTAAGTCATATATATTTTTTTATATATAAAATGTATGCAAATCAAAAGAAAACATTTAATTTTGAAATGGATGGAATACTTTATTTTTTAAAAATTGAACCTAATTTTCAAAATCCACATTAACTATGGAGTCACGAAGAGCGGGCGCAGACCTAAAGTCTTCGCAGACGGTCGGTGGTCCCATTCTTCACTTCCGAAAGTTCATTTGTCTGTTCGAATAAATGCCTTCCCATGAATACAGATAAAATTTTTAGTCAATATTTATTAATGTATTAGAGAGAGATATACCAATTATGTATATATTTTGGTTTAGATCATGAAATGCCAAAACACTTAGAATAAGGCTTTAACGTTAAGCATAGCAACATATGTACTCTGTTCAGAGACTTTGGTCAATAATCAATGAGCCCGGAATAAGTCGGTCTGTTTTGCTAAAGTATCACTTTTGCTTTAGAAGATTATATTGTCATTTTATGATCAATATTGTCATTTTATTGATAATAAACTGGTATTGATCCTAAGAGCTGAAGTTGGTGTAAGTTGGTGTTGAAGATAATACAACATCAAGTCCCTGCAGATCATCCTCAACAAAGTATGACTCACTTAGCCAAGTTTTTAGCATTTATATCCAATTCTAACCGTTAGTGATATTAGCTTCCACAACGGCTAATTATCAAAGCCTATATAAAGGTGGTATGGACTTGAGCTATTTACCACAATTCATAACACGAATTACATCGTGTATAGTAGTAGCTCCCAAATATTACATCCTGATACTTCATTTTGAGAATTAGTAATATTATTTTCTTCTTTTATAATTAGCCTTATTTTGTCCCCTTTTCATATAAATTTGCATCTTTTTCATTCAACAAGAACCTCGATGATTTTAAAGAGAAAACTGTTAATATTAAATTCTGCAGACAATCACGAGCCTAATCCAATATATATGAACACTGCAAAGGTATTTGTATCCAATAGCAGGCCGTGCAAAAGAAGTTGAGGAAATATCGTGCAAAAAATGGGTAAAACATGTTATACTTTACATTCATATAAGCTTCTCAAACTAAATCTTATAACAAAATGGCGATTGTGTTGAGCCATCGCTAAGCACTGAAGAACAGACCCACCAATCGCCCCTAAGTAACCAATACAAATAATTCTGTGCTTAACATTTAAGCCTTATTCAAAGTGTGTTGACATTTTACTGACTAAGCAAACACTTTCAAAGAGGAACGATGATAAGGAAGTGCAATCATGTTCAGATCATTTCTACGCCTTACTGTCAAACTCATGTTTTCTTCCATGTCCAGTTCTTCTAGCTTCTGGTCACCTGGGAGTTTCCAATCAAAATGAAACAGCAATTGAGCCAAAGGTAGCATAATGTTAGATAGAGCAAATGAAATCCCAGGACAAATTCTTCTTCCGGCACCAAATGGAATAAATTCGAAATGATTTCCCCTGTAATCAACTTCTGAATCAAGAAATCTTTCAGGCTTGAAATCCTCTGATTCAGTCCAGAATTCAGGGTCTCTGCCAATAGCCCAGGCATTAACAAAAACTCTGGCCTTTGCTGGTATGTCATAACCATTGATTGTACACTGTTCCCTGCATTCTCTGGGAACTAATAGAGGAGCACTCGGATGAAGCCTCAAGCTCTCCTTAACAATTGCTTGCAGATATTTCAGATCACCAAGGCGTGATTCATCGACATTTCCTTTATCATCAAATGTATTCCTCACTTCTTCTTGTGCCCTTTTTAGTATTCTTGGGTTTTTAAGAACTTCAGAGATTGTCCATTCTAGAGATGTTGAAGATGTTTCACTTCCTGCAGTGAAAATATCCTGAAGAGTGGAAAAATTTGTTCAATTGTTTGTCACACACACATACACACATATAAATATATATATAGATATATATATATATAGGACTGCAATAAAGCACAACTATTGAAGCGCAACTGAAGCCCAACTGCCAAAACGACGTCGTTTTGGTAACGAAATAAGTGGGTTTGAAGGATACATTCACTTATTTTGTTATCAAAACGACGTCGTTTTGGCAGTTGCGCTTCAGTAGTTGCTTTTTATAGCAATTCCGTATATATATATATACACACATTTTTTTAATCTAAAAATGGGTTCTGATTTTGAGCAAGGAAATGGAGAACCACTCTTGATGTTAGGGTTGGGGTGGGGTGGATTGAAAAAAAAAAAAAAACATAATACTAATAATAATAATAATAATAATATATTGATAGCGTTCACTTACAAAGAGAACAGCTTTGAGGCTGCTATCAGCAAGTGGAACTTCGAAGTCTCCTCTCTTCTGAATGCCAAGAAGAACATCAACAATATCTTCCTTTTCATCTTCCCTTCCAACTTTGGATTTCCCCATTTCCTCTCTGTGCTCGTTAATAATGTTTTGGAGAATTTCATCAATCTGTCTATGCGTTGTCTCCAACTTACCTTTCATTCCACTGAACATCTGAAGCAATTTCAGAGAAGGGAATAGATCCGCAACGCTAAATCCAAGCGTTAACTTGTTAATTTCGATAACAAGCTCTCCAAATCGTTCCTGATATTTGTTTCTTTTCCCAAAAGCAACCCTGGAAGTGATCGCATAAGTCAATGAGAAAATCTTTTGGCTTAGATTGACTGTCTTTTCATGGCCCTGAGAAAAAATTGATGAAACCAAATTCAAGGCCTCCTCTTCTCGGATGGATCGATAAGACTGCACTCGCTTTGCACTTAGAAGCTCCATCATGCAGATTTTCCGAAGGTTTCTCCAGTAATTTCCGTACGGAGTCAAGACAATGCCGGTGAAGTCATAGGATATTGTCTTGTATGCCAGTACGTCGGAAGGTCTTTGAGAGAAAAGGATATCATGTGTTTTAAAGACTTCCTTGGCCACTTCCGGGGAAGTGATAATAATTGTTGGAATTTCACCAACTTTTAGGTGCATCAAAGGTCCATATTTCTTTGCCAAATCCCTAAAGACATGATGGGTCAGATCACCGGAAATTTGATGCAAGTTTCCGATTATCGGCAACTGCCTTGGCCCGGGAGGCAGCTTGAGTCTAGGGTTTCTTTGGGCTAGCTTGAGTAGCATGAAACAGAAGAGAAGGAAAGCGCAAAGAAATGTAAATGTGAACTCCATAGGGGGGATCTTGATATAATGAATAATTCAATGTGTACTATAGAATAATACAGATTGCTGTCTTGTGGTGCAAATGAAGAAACATGGCTGCCTTTTATACTAGTTTTCCAATCCTAGTTCTTGATTAATTTACAATATGAATCGAAGGAAAGAAAGGCCACGTTGATAAATTAGGAAATATTCATTTTTATTATTATTTGTTTTTGTTCGTAGCTAGTTTTATTTTCAATTCATTTTTGACCCATGACTTTTCCTTAATCGTTGATTCTCGGAAGGCTTCTCGGGAAATTTCCGTACGGAGTCAAGACAATGCTGGTGAATAGTGTGTATAGTATAAACAAGATTGAGGAATGATATGGAAGGTGCGGGAGGGCTTGTGCTTAATTTCCTTATCTTTTTGATCAATGAGTATTAAAAGTGTCGACAATCTTTTTAGCAACTGGGCTTAAGTGCGGCTGCTGGAATTTGACGGATCGAATTGATTACAGCATGTTGAACAACTTCCAGTAGAAAAGCCGAATAGAAAGCTGCCAAAACAAAGCCACTGGCATTAGATGAAAATAAATAAATAAATGAGAAAAAAATTTAAAAATGTTACATATGGAGAGGAAAAACTAATATTCATTTATTTTTATAATTATATTGTCTTAATCTTTTGTTAAAATTTTTATCCAATGTTTGAATAACGATATCTCGACCCTAAAGTTACAAGTCACATATAACACTATAAGAAAAAAGCATCGAGAGATGCAAATATCGGGACACACGTTTAAAAGCATTTTAAATATTATAAGATTTTTAAAATTTTGAAACACTTTGAAAAGTAAGTGTCAATTATTAACTTTAATTTAAAGACGCTATTTTGCAAAGCATTTCTAACTTCTTAAAGTTAAGGACACTTTACTCTAAGAATCTCCGAATCAAATTACTGAATTTGAGTTGTTGATGATCTTGAAATAAATCAATTAAAAAATTTTCAATAATTTTACTTTATTTTTCTTTAAAATATTCTATTATTAAATAAGATATATATATATATATATATATATTTTTTTTCCCCTATCCGGAATTGAATGTCAACATTTCTATTTTGAGTTGTTCGGAAATAAATATCTCGTTTTCTAAATCAATTAAAATTTTCTTAAAAAATTGATATGGTTAAGTATAAAATAAATGAAGTCAGCTAACTTTCTTAAAATTTGTGCAAGTCAAAATGAAATATTCAGTTCCGGATAAAGGGAATATATATTACTAGTTTATTTCCATCTGTATATATCACAGTGTCTTGACTTTCTCTTTGCAGATTGAAAAACCGACTTCGCAAAAAATTGCCGCTATTTTTTCCATCAGTAGAATTTGTGTATTAAATATCACACATAAGCATTCATATATATATATATATATATATATATATATATATATATATATGTATGGAATTCTTGGAATGGTGAATAATTTTGTAGAACTCGATTGAATATTTTTCAACAAATTTAATTTATTCAATTACATACTAAAATAAAATATAAAATATTTATTGTTTAAAATTAAACTAAACATTAAATTAATATATTAAAAATTATAAAAAGAAAATGCGAATTTTTTCATTTCAACTCTAAAAAGAGAAAGAGAGAGAGAGAGAGATAAGAGGACAAACTCAAGGAAAAAATTATGCTAAAAGTAGTTAAACTTATTTGAAAGTTCTGAAAAAAATTTTCATTAAATCTTATCCTGAGATTATAATAGTTGCAATTGAAAATTAAAACAAACCCATTTCCCCATTTCCTATTCCATTATCTTAATTCATCACCATTCCTCAAGAGAGAGAGAGAGAGAACAGAAGTCGTATCAGCCACTTCTCTTTCAATTCAAGATGATGAAGTATTTTTCACGAAATTTTAATTTACAGTATTGATTCTTTTGCTTATATTTATTTATTTTCTCTTTGTATTTGTGATTAATGAGTTTGGGTTATTTATTATTAGGCGATGGGTTATCTATTTCGATTATTCTTTTTGCTTTGCATTTATGCAATGATTAATGAATATTGAATTTCTTGTATGACATTGAAATCACAAAGTTTATTGAATTTTAATATATATATATATATATATTTTCTCTAAAACGTCGAGTCGAATTTACGACCTGTGTTATATAGGTCTCACCTTCGATCACAGGCTCAGGTGACACGTTTTGTTTTCTGTGTTTCCTTGTTTGGCATAATGTGTTGTTCTTCTACATCTTTTTGTTTTTGTTCTCTAGCAGTTTCTTTGGCTTTTCTTTCTTCTCTCTTGTTTACTTTGGCGGCATGTGTTGTTCTTCTCCCTCTTTTTGTTTTTCTTCTCCCACGGTTTCTTCAGCTTTTCTTGTTTCTCTGGTTTTTCTTTCTCCGGATGCCCGCAATTCAGTCAAATTTCAGCAGCGTGCCTGGTTGCCGAGAACTGCGTGATTAAATATCTTTGATCAGAATACGTAGTTAAGCTTGCGTGTGTCCGCGGCTTCCAGAACACCGTTCAGTCTCTAGACACACTTCCTTACAGTAGGAATCGTAACACGTACACATACAAATATATACAGAGGATTCACAAGTTCCAATACATCCTACCAGTAAAGAAACGTTATCTCATCGGATATTTTACAAATTCCACTCTGAAGGAAAATGATCTTTTAAGGATGTACTCCCTCGTTCGAGATTGAATGTCCATATTTTTATTTTGAATTGTCTAAAAATAAATGTTTCATTTCCTAAATTAATTAAAAAATTTTTAAGGTATTGATGTTATTAAGCATAATATGAATAGAATCAACTAACTTTTTTAAAATTTATACAAGTCAAATGGACTACACATTTGTCGAAGGACCTCTTAGTAAATGTTTGGGTGAAACCCTCTAATTTTCAACTTTCTGTCGAGCTCTTCTGTTGATAGTTTTTCGTAGATAGTGGGCAAATGGACGGAAGGACCATCACGTCACTCACGCCTATTCTCAAAGGGGAAGTCTCATCCCTTCATTCCCATTCCAACAATTTCACTGTTCCAGCTAATCAATCGCATCCCAAAAGGAGTTTGAATTTTCAAATACACAACCCAAACTGTATCAAGTTCTAATTTTGAAATTCTCATATTCTATAACCCAGTTATAGAGGGAAAAAGATAATACCTTCTACAATGGTGCCTGGCAGCTTCACAAGGCCTGTCCTTTTTCTCATCTTACTTGATCTCGAAGAACCTTCTTTAGTTCCAGTCTGCATAAAGTCCATCATCATTACTTTTCTACTAGATCGATTTAAAGATCCACAATGAACTTGAGCATCATGTCGATCTAAAGAAAAGCGTAAGCAACAAATGTTAGCTCACCAGACGAACAAGTCGGTGGTGGAAATTATTGATTATTACTTCCTCGGTCTGAAAATGAATTTCAAATATTTTATTTTGGATTATCTCGAATTGAATGTCCCATTTTTTAAACTAGTAAAAATTTATTAAAAAAATTGATAATGTAATCTGTTAATAAACTAAGTCAAACATAATCCGTTAATAAACTAAATTAAACTTTTTTATTAAAATATATAAAAATCAAATTGAAATATTCAATTTCAATACGAGGGAATATTAATCGGTAAGAGTGCATCAAATTGGCGGGCCATCAGAAGGACGCAACTGCCCTTCCAAAAGTTGGCATTGGTGGTACGCGATATGATTTTGAGGGTTAACGACGGAAGAGCCACTTTTATTGATAGTCTTTCATAGTTGAAGGACAAAACCGGATGGTTTGAATATTGGATGAAAAAACACAGATTTGAAGATAATTGAGGGTTAGCTATGTTACGGACTGGAGGGATTATTATTATTATTATTTACACCCATAGTTCCTATATCCTTCCCTATAACTCCCTGTGAGTCCTTAAGAATTAATAGTATTGATTATTATCACTGAGCTAAAAAAACTTGATAATGGAGAGGGTACTATCCTGAAATTGCCTAGCAACCGCAATTATAGGAAGAGGATATTTCACCAACCGGAATCATCCCAGCTATATTGCAATTATTATTTTTTCAGGTAGAAGAGATTCAAGTATATTGAAGTCAATTTAGAGGTTGGATGTCTACTGTTCTTTGCATTCCTTGCTCTACTTTCCCTTTTTATTTTAGTTAATTTTTTTTCTTTTAGTTTTTTTTCCTATTTGGTCCTATGTGTCTTCAAATAATAGGCATACCACTCTATTCGGAAAATAATATTTAATATCTTGAGTATTTTGCTAAGCTAAATTCATGTTTCTAGACTCGATAAATCCATTTCTTGCTGAGTTAGAAATCAAAATTTAGCTAAAAAAGATTTCGTTAATATCTGTGTATGACCAATTGCATGATATAATACTTTTGCCCCTATTAAATTGATCAGGTGATTGTTGACTTGGTATTTTTAAAAAAATACAATTGAAAGGACTAAGTCGTCCAATGAAAATTTGTTTGAGGACTAACACAGCCAAAAAAAAAAAAAGTTAAGCACCAAAGTGTAAAACTGACCAAAGATTAGGTCTTTAAATGTAAAATTATTCTTAATAGCTTCTCCATATATATATTCTTTATTGAAATTTTAGTAAAGAGATAAAACTATACTCAGCCAAACCCTCGGTGATTTTTGGATTTTTTCCTTTTTTTTGAAGAGAAAAAAAGGGAAAAGGGTGTCTATGGAAGAAAAATATGAAATACAAAATAACTTATCCCAAAAGATATGATACAAGACAAATGCTCTAAACATCTAACCAAAATCGAATTTACAAAAAATTGAAGCAGTGGCATCGAAAAAGACTCATAAAATATGAGCATTCTGGCAACATCAGATAGACGAAACAATTTCATTGAAAATGATGTTCCAAGGGCAATCCAAAGATGCCCTCCCCAATTGCATTGGTTTGGAAGTGTAGCTTGCATATTGTAGGTTGTGGGTTCGACTCGGTGCAGATCCTAATGAATAATCGAGGTGCTTGAGAATTGACCCTGCTACCGCTAGATTAAAAAACGATACCCTCTCCAATTCCTTAGAAAAGATTAACATCAACTCAACTAACCACATATTTGGCATCAAAGAACTTCCTTAGCCAAGTTCTATCAAGCAGATTCCTCAATACCGTAGAAACTTGATGGCAATCTCTTGGGGTATGTACGTAGATTCAGAATGCTATCTACAAATCGCACACTTAAGATCATATCTAACATGGCATTCATACAATCGACTATTTATTTTAAATCTATTCATCCTAACAAGCCAAATAACAATAGAATATCTAAGAGAATTCTTCCAAATATCTCTTTCTAGGTGGAGCCCTCCCTAAAGAAAAGAATATTGAGAAGCTACCCGTAGAAGAAAATGCCCAAACATGTTTCTCTTCCTCTCTTGGAGAGACGTAAGACAATTGAAGCATATTGATAACACTGGGATCCAAATGTTCAGTTAGTTTCTGCAAACCTGATGCAGAACAAGTAGACAAGTAAGAGCAAGATTGTTTAATAATTTTATTTCCTTAATTACATAGAATTTTATTTAAAAACTTGTTTTATTTTTTTTATTATTTTCTTCCTAATTTTTATTTTCTTGTCTGATTAGAAATATATAACTTAGCGATTAGTAGTTTACTTGGTTTCTATTTCCTAGTCTGATTAGGAATATAGAACTTCTAGTATTATAAATATGGATGAATGCCTAAGAGTTAGGAGGAGAATCTATTATCAATAATATTTTACAGTTTATCTCTCTTTCCTTGTGATCGCAAAGTGTTGTTTTTTTCTTTCTCCGTCCTTTAACTACTTCAGATTGAAGTTTGTTTAGAGGAGACGGACTCAATTTTCGTTGTCTAAACCTCTGGCAAGTTTAGAAGTTAGATTGACGAAAAGCCTCAAACTTTGACGGGTTATCCAAAGTTTGAGTTTTCGAAAGTTTTTCTGAAAATTATTGTCGTCGCACTGTTCATCGGGGTACTGTTCACTATCATTGTTCTGGCATATTGTTCACCGTCACTGTTCACCTTTTTACTCTTCATCCAAACTAAAAGTTGTGATTTTTCTTGAGTTCCTGATATTAGATTTCTTCCAAAATTTTTTATTCCTCAACCGTCACGTCCACCTGCGTCAAAACCCCATGATGAATTATTCAGAGCATAATCCACGATAGGCTTACACATAACTTCAGATGGAATCGGTCACTTACTAAGTCCAACAAAGTACCACATTGTAGCCAGTTGTCATCCCAAAACCGGATACGTTCACTGTTTCCTATAACTCATATGTGACCCTTCACTAAAAGTTTTCCATCATGCAGGATTCCCTTCCAAACATGTGAAGTTGGCAGAGCCACCCCCCCACCATTTCCCAGGGAAACTTCGATAGATATGTTCAACTGGCTTACAAATTAAAGTAGCAATTCATATTGTTTGCATAAGGTAAAATGGCCTGGTAGAAACCACTGATCCAATAAGAAGAATTCAAGAAGATAAGGCAAGCATTCTGGTTTCAATCCACTGAGTTTCTTTTGCACTAATTGTTAGAATCTAATTTAGTAATGAATGAGAAGTGATGTGTCTGTTCAAGCAAAAGTTATGTTTCAAGAGTTACGTTTTTTCTTTTCAAATTCAAAAAGCTGCAGCTATTGTTTTTAAAGTTATGTCTTTTTGTTTCATGGAAATTTTTTCTATAAAAAACTCTTTGTATCTACAGAAAACATATAGAATAAAAACAGAACTGTTAAAAAAAAAAAAAAAACTCTGCATCTTCTTCTTCTTTTGTGCTATTTTTTCCAGAATTGTGTTCGTAGGTCTCCGTTAAAAGTTTTGTACCAACTTAGAGAGACGAACCCGTTCTATCCTGGCAGACTGTTGTGGAGGAACAATTTTGTTTTAAGGACACTCTGTGAATTCAGTGAGCTTGGGTTATTTATCTACAAACAGGTTCTACTATTTATGTACTGTATTGACATATTTCTGTCGTTTTATAATTTCTGTCATTTACTGGGGAAAATAATCTTAAGACAAAATTGTTGTTTACTCATATAGGGGAAATAATTTGTGTGAGATAGAAATATTTATAAGAGGAGTACGTAGAAAAAAAAAAGGGAAAAAAAAAAAGCACATAACAGAAAATAACAGTATTAGAAAATTCCCAATACAAAAAATAGTAAATTTATTATTATTAAATACTGTTACAATATTGAGATTGTTGTTAAGCATATCATAATTATTCTCTAGGATTCGTTTCACCAATATTGCTGCAGTTGTTCCCAAGTTTTATTCGTTCTTGCCCTCTGTTTCCTGTTGGATTATCTGCCATGTTTTGATTTTCTGTAAAATAAATAAATAAAATAAAGTCTAGTGTGACTACTGGAAGGAAAACTGATGTTTTACGGAAATCTCGTTTCTGATTAGATTATGTAGTCTTTTGTCTAGAACTGCAGTAGATAATTTCTATGTTTGAATTATCTGATATCTAATAATTTATATATATATATATATATATTTAAGTAGATATATGATGTGCAGAACATGTTTTTTTTTTTTTTAAAAAAAATTCTTTATGTGATATGCAGTAAATTTTTCTGAGATTTTTATGTGCATATTGTCATAGTCTACTGTTAGTAGAAGTCCTGTCTATTCTGCTATAATATTATAATAGAATATAATATTACTGTTTTTAAATATTAAGAATATATATATATTCTGCTATAAATATATATATATATATTTAATAGAATAATAGTATCTTATCTATATATTAATATTTATACTATTTGTTGTTCAGAATACTGCTATTTTTTTCAAGGAAATTATTTCAATATTCTGATTATGTCTTAAATATATCAATATTTTGTTTAAGACATTTAGTTACATTTTTGTAAGAATTTAAGTATTTCTGTTTTGGCTTCTACATCTGTAACTCCTGTTGGTACTATGACTCCAGTTGGTACTGTACTAACGCAAGGAGAAAAGCCAGAAAAATTCAGTGGAGTTGATTTTAAGAGATGGCAAAACCAGATCCTTTTTTATCTCACGACACTGGGTTTGGCAAGGTTTCTGAAGGAAACGTGTCCAGTTATAGAAGTTGGAGAATCAGACTCAAAAAAGGTTGCTGCTGTGGATGCTTGGAAGCATTCTGATTTTCTGGCACGCAACTACATCCTCAATGGTTTGGACAATACACTGTATAATATGTATAGTTCCAAGTTAACAGCCAAGGAAGTGTGGGAAAGTATGGACAGGAAGTACAAGACTGTGGATGCTGGCATGAAGAAATTCATAGTTGGCAGGTTTCTTGATTTCAAGATGGTGGAATCTAAGACAATTATCAGTCAAGTCCAAGAACTTCAAGTGATTATGCATAACATTCATT
>JAOXNR010042849.1:3646-19521 GCA_028571225.1 Parsonsia alboflavescens | reverse complement strand
AAACTACTAAAGCTAAATATTGTTTTCCTAATCAGACTAGGAAATAAAAAAAATCAGGAAGAAAACAATAAAAAAAAAAATAAAACAAGTTTCTAAATAAAATTCTATCTAATTAAATAAGTAAAATTATTAAACAATCTTGATCTTGCTCGTCTACTTGAACTGCGTCAGTGGGGTAGAAAATGACGTAGACAAAGAGTTATAAAATCCAGGGCCTAATATGTATTTACAACCAAACGTATATTAAAAAATTGAAACAAGTTGATTATTTTAACTTTCAATTATGATCATATAAAACTTTATATTATTCTTTATTTTAAAATAATTATAAGGGTACAAAATACTGATTTGGACATCACTAAAAAAAAAAGATACAAAATACAAAACTTAACATACAATATAATTTGAAAATATTTATTACAAATTTATTTATTTATTTATTTATATATTAACTAATGCTCCCTTGGTCATATCATCTTTCCTAAATAGCATTTCATGCAAGATTTGGAGGGAGATGACGGTTTTGGATAGAGAGAGATGAATAGCTCATACCTGGGCAACAAAGGAAAAACTTAGACAATTACCTAATAAACTAATAATAATGACTCATAATTAATAATAATAAAATTTAGCTCTAATGATTGATAAATAGTGATGGAGAAAGTATGAATTTAATTAATTGAATTTTTCTAAAAAGTAATTGAAAATTATATATGAGTATTCTTATTTTTTAATTTTAGACAAATTTTATTTTAACTAATGGTAGATGCCAAGTAAAATTACGTTTTCTTAAATCTATTTTTATTTTTAATTTTATTACATACTTATATAACTATTATTGATAACTTTTCATGCTATACATGAATTTCAATACAATATTATCAGTATAGATAGTTTTGATTATATTCAGATTTTTATGTACTCTTTATCAATCATGCCCCTATAGGCAAATGGATTAATACTCTTTCCGTCTAGAGTTGAATATATTTTTAACTTAAGAAAAATTTATGAAAAAAGTTTAACTTAATCCATTGTTAACATTTATTGTAATATTAAAATTTTAATAATCTACTGGCTAATTTAATAAATGAAACATGTAATATGTAATTTAGTCAATGTAAAATACAAATAAATAAATTCAATTTCAAATTGAGAAAGTATAAAAATTGAGAAAGGACTTCATACGACAATGGATTTATACAAAAGTGCTCCCTTAGTTTCAATTATTACAAAAGTGCCTTTTTATAATAAAAAAGCTAAACGGTGCTTAAATTTGAAAGAAAATAATAAGAAAAAAGAAATATTTAAAAAGAAGAAAAAGTAAAAGTAAAAAAATAAAAAAATAAAAAATGAAAGGATCTGAAAAGAACAAACGATCCAAAAGGATTTAGACGTTGAAACAAATCTCAAACTATTTAACTTTATAACTAACGATTTAACCTGTAAGTTTTAACAATTTAACTTTGTAAATTTTTTCAAAAGATTAAAAAATCTAGTGATTAATTTATCAAATAAGCAAAAGATGATTAAATTTTGAAAATGCTTTAATGGTTGAATTGATGTTTATAGCAGGGGGGAAGGGGGAAAAAAAAAAAAAAGAACTAAAAGGAAGTTCAGGGAAAAAATGAAAACTTGAAAAAACAGAGAAAGAACTAAAACAAGGAATAGACACCATAGCTGTTCCACAAGATCATTCTTTATTTGAACCCAAAACAGATGCTCTTTGGAAAGGTGAATTCTAGGTTTTCATTATTCTGAGAGTATATAATACAAGAATGTAAATCCAACCATACAGCTACAAAATACACAAACATGATATGAACTGCAACTTTGCACTTAACACTGTGTTTATCGGCCATTTCCCACAAGCTATATGGATTGGTATATTACTTGATCATCCACAAAAATACTAATGACACTGACAGATTCCTAATTGTCATTTGTCAAGAATCCCCTCAAAACACCAGGAAAGCTACCAGCATTTCAGGAAAAATTTTCGTTCAGAAAGAAAGTGGGCAATAATAATTCACATTAGATAACAGTCGCTCTTCAAGAAAGAAGTTTGAGAAACTTTGACCTTCTTGCAGCTTAATGATACCATCAATTGCGGGTTTAGAATCTTAAAGAAGTTTGAGAAACTTTGACCTACTTGCAGCTTAATGATACCATCAATCGCAGGTTTAGAATCTTAGTCAAGCTTCACATTTGAATATAGGAGGGTGTCCCTGGTGAGTGTCATGTTCAAAAGAAAGTATATCTGCACCAACAGAAGAACATAAATCAGTTGTAGTAATAAGGTTACACTCCCACCCTTCAATGCACGGCACTTCCATACATGCCATGGCGTAAATCTGAAGTACAGGAAATCATATCAACATCAAAACAGTAATAGAATTAATATGAACTCTCGTCGTGGACACATAATAAACAAGGGTAAATGGTTCTCGAAGATTATAATTATAACAATGATTCTAAAACAAGGATGAATTGCATAATTCAAGATTATTGAAGAGGTGTAACATAACAATAACAGCTGGGAGATATGTAAATTGATGAGGATCAACTAAAGTACATCTCGGAGGATAATTTTTAAGTCATGGTTATAATATCAGTCCCAAAAATTGAAACATGCTAATTTAATAAAACATGCAGTAGCTGAATGGGCTGGGAGGCTGACCTTCATGCAAAGTATTCTCTTTCTGTGCTAAATTGAGTGTCTAAATTTGATTTGGCACAAAAATTTGGGAGAGCATCTTATCATTTGTAAGTACCACTTTATCAAGGAAACAGAGGTGTTGGGACCCATGTGTCATGAAACCCACTTTCTTATAGTAATGGTGGCAGTTTAAATGAACATATGTTTATTATAAAAAATGGACATGTATTTTGAGACAATCCGAAATAAATTTGAGCTCATTCAATTTGGGCACCAAGGAGCTGACACTCAATTCATCAGTAATCTTTTCTTTTGACACAAGTAATTAAATCAGAAAGAAAGCCCAAGGCAGTGGTAGATTGAGAAGCTTACTCCTAAGAGCGTGGCAATGATTAGCATGAGCCCTGTTGTCCAAGCAACAATCTTCCTAACAAGCACTGTTTCAGCAACTGCAGTAGAGTTCGATGACACTTCAGTTTCTTTGAGAAATCGAGGAGGACGAGAAGTAACCATCACATTCAACACTTTTCTAGACTCTGAAGAAGCTATTCCATTATGGATAATCACTCCAACAATTTGACCTGTACGATTGAAACATTACATTAGCTTCTAAAACAAGGGAACAATAAATATAATGCACAGTAAGGTCTTTTCAGCATCTCTAATTCAGTTTTCTGATCTGGGTTGTCCACGAAATAATTGAACAATATTGACAGTTGAGGACCATTCTATAGAACACATTCTTCTTTCCTTTTATCCATTTATTTACCATTTGAGCACTTTCTGTATTTGTTGCAAGCTCCTTTTGTCTTTTTGTTGCTTGTTGCTTGGTAAAGGAAGAATTGAGGTAAATTTATTGAAGACAATTTCAATTAGCCCAACAATTTTCTCAACATCACATCTTTAATGCAGGAAACATTTTCAAAAACTTTTCTTTGTTGGTAAATCAACAACAATTCAAATAAGGATGTATAAGACAAGTTATAACATTCTACAAGTAATGATAATTAACCATTTCTATGATCCAAATATGCACAAGCGTGTTTCACACTAATAAACTAGCAAATATGCTGGATAAACTAGCCAAATTTCACATTCCACTAATAACATATAGGTAGAAAAGGATCCAAATGAGGGAGACAAAGATGTTTAAGAAAGAGTATGACCTTCGTAAGCTTCTTGTAAGGAATCAAACATTTTAGAAATTGATGCAACTGATAATTCGAGTCCAAGCTGGGCAACACCTGTTCCATAGTGCTCTTGCAAAGCCTGTGACACATCAAATAAATCAACAAAGCACAGGGAATCTAATTTTGTACCATGTATAGAATATACATTAATTTTGTTTTAAATTGACAAGAAGAACTCATACCTAACATTTACTCTTTTCTGGCCCTATGATATTTTCAACAGCTCTTTTCACATTAGTGTTCTCAAAATACAAAGAGTTGTGCTCTCAATTTTTTTCTCTCTTTTGGCTATGTCCACATTGTCTTCCTCTTCAGTATTTCCATACAATGTCTATCTCATTAACAAATTAAGTTAAACATTTAAAACCTCCTGTAGTATGAGATCTTCGTTACTTCTGGTTTCCGTCCAGTAGATTTGATTAGTTAAATCTTGTCCCCACATAAGTTCATTTTAGTTACACCACCTACTTAAAAAGCCAAAATGCATCAAACTCCATAAAATATTAGTTATTCTAGCGACAGTAAACACCAAATTCTAGTTAAGCTAATTTCACATTTACGTAGACATAAACAAATTATCAGGACATAAGCATACAGAATCATCATAGTATCTTCAGTCAAATAATAATAAAATTGAAAAATCTAGAAATTTTAATTCAGAAGAAGAAATTAAACCATGGTGGTAACAGAGGCAGAGACATAGAACACACTTGAAGTCTCCTTTCTAGCCAAAACGAAATGATTATAGGAAAACAAAAGAGCCTAATGGATTTATCACCTTAACACCATCAAATGTTCCAGTAATTAACTCAGCATAATTTTGCACTTTTCCAGCCAAATCTTGATGTAGTTCCATTACTATTTTGATTTTATGAAGGAGAGAAAGAAGGCTGGTCATGAATTCTTTGTCTGCTTTCTGTACATCAAAATACACAACTGTTACAAAACTCAGCCAGGATGCAATCAGGAACTAAGGAGTATGAATTGCTAAAGTGTAGTATAGAACAGTTTAGCTTGACAGAAGACCTTTGACAAATCAAGTCTCAGATGGGCACCACTTGCCAACGGAATTGACAACTCTCCATTAAGTGGTGAATTGTTAAATACATATGAACCACCAAATGAAGATGCCTGAAAATATTTATCAAATTGGCTATGTTAACCTGACACTAACCAGAGTTGAGTACGGGCACAATATAAGAGAAAAGTCATGACTCACAAAATCAGTAATCTCTTCCTCTGAGAATCTGCTATCAGAATCAGAACTTTGGAGGTTGTTCAAAGAGATCACTGACACCTCATCCTCTGCAGAAACATGCTACAAAAGTCAGCAAATCTTTTGGTCATCAAAGTCAAAACTCTAATCTGTTCACAAGAAGTGTCAACTACCTTCAAGTTGAATGTCAGCCTTACTTTCACCTACCATAAGCTTACTTCTGAGAGCACTAACAGGACTGTTATCCAAATTAGCAGAAAGCTCAGAATCTGCATGAAGTAAAATCCCTGTTAAGTGTTCAAAAAAGAACAAAAAAGGAAAGGTAACATATGGTGCATCTACAAACATTAGAGGTTCTCACTGAAAAGCAAGTTTAGGGTTCCTTTACCTTCTGGTCCTGTGACTTCCAGGGCCAAAACTGCACCAGGCCTATCAAATGGATTGGGTATGAGAACCTTATTCAGCTGCAAATGGATGTGCTCACATGCAAAAATGTTAGCAGTAATAGCAAAGCAATAAAATAATTGGCAATTATCCACAAAAAGAGGGAGGAGGAAATGTCAGACTCTCTGAACGCATCAACTAAGGCATTCATCTTACCTTCAATGAACTAGCGACTGAAACTGTAGAAGGAGGGGTAGAACCAACCAATACTGACACAGCAGCAGCAACTTCTGGAAGTGACAACACATCAGTCTGCAAAAGTGGAAAGTTTAAACATTTGGAAAAGATAAGTCTTTAGTCATCACATAAAAAATAATAAAAAAAAAAAAAAAGAGATTTCATAAGAAAGGCAGGAAAACAAACACAAAAATTTTCAAACGAGATGCAATTGGTACAAGATTATATACCCAAAACTGTACAATCTCAATGACGGATTAATTTAACATATGCAACATAGATTTCTAAACACAAAAGTCAGAAGGACATTTGGACTGGCAGAAGGCTGACAAGTAATGGCAAGGGTGTTGCAAAAATGCAACAAAAGACATACAACTGAAGTAGAAAGATATGACTTCTTTCCAGGTAATCATATCCATTTGAAAAGTCTTTTTATTGTTAAAGAATGAGGACCCCAAACTTAAAGACAATTTACAACATGTGGAGTGGCCCTGGATCTTTAAATATTTACTTATGGATCCATGGGTTTTTGATGTGGGAATGGTATCCTTTAACAAAAAGCAGACTAGAGAGGGAGAACATTGAATCAGTCCAAAATTGAATGTTTCATTTTCACTTGAACAAATTTTAATAAAAGAGTTCGATGTAGTTCATTTATTAAGATACTAGTGTTGATTTCTTAATAAAATTAACTAATTTTAGAAATGAAATATTCAACAATGAATTTGTCAAAATGAGGCACTAAGAATTTATGCAAAATCCACAGAACCAAATTTTCATAAGGAAACTAAAACATAGGACAAGTGACAGAGTCCACACAAGTTGAATTCCATAAAAAGAATTTTACCACAATGAAACAGTGAAGTCATTTTTTCCTAGCACCTTTTATCAATTAAACGTATGGAACCTGCCGTATTGTAGGAAAACATTGGTGCATAGACACCAGTATTTTGGAACCAGAAATATTCACTGGAGCCTCAAGCCTACTTCCTGAGTGCACAAGGTGCTATGCGTTAGCAGCCAAAGATAATTATTATCAGTTATTCCTTTCTCAGCAGTAGCTTCTGAAGCACGTATAACCACCTCGGTATCAAGGTAAATGTGTTTACTAAATTTTTGGCTCAATATGTTATAAAATTTGAACAGATTCCAATTATGGAATACTTTAGACCTACCCTTGAAATTCACCTTTAAATTCTTTTTCTTATAAGTAAACTGACATCTAAAAAATATTATCTGCACTAAAGCCCCTCAGAAATTATTGTCTTCAGCAAAAATCTTCAAATAACAAGCACTTAAAGATGATTTCTTAAGTTAGTGTTTATTGTTCTCTCCATCATAAGATAATTTATGACCAAAAAACCTACCTTTGTAAACTAAAATGAACTCTGCCAGAATAATCAATTTCATCAAACATGTTGCCTTTTGCCTTTAAATAAACTTCTTGAGCTTTCCGTGATTTTTCTTCTTTCCAAGTGACTGAGATTTCTCCCTTTTAGGGTGAATAAAATAGCTTTAATCTTTAATTTTAGCACATACATAGAATGACACAATGTACACTTCATATCTAAAAATAGAGCTATCTAAATGGTTGTCCTTTCAATAGCCACATTAATTCCACAAAATCAGAAATCGATGGCAAATTTAATTATCAAGGAAGATGAATAGTTGAGTACAGATGCAGAACATTAACCTATAGAGAAGTAGAAAACCCCCAACCTCCAAAGGAAAAGAAAAAAAAAAAATTACTTCAGATGAAAAAGGTAAGGTTTCAAATTCTGCCAAGTCAATTAACAATTCGTAGTTAAACTACCTACCTCGCTAAGCGCAAGCGGGTCCCTGTAATCGCGAAGATAACGATTTGGACCATCAAGGAACAAGACTGATGAGGTTTCAGCAACGATCTAAGATCACAATTTCAGAATAAAATAAAATAAAATAAATCAGTAACTAAATCAATTCATACTTGGATATGCTTAAAAACAACATAAATCTGTACTTAGATAGCAAGAGGAAAGATACCCAATACTGCGGTAAGAGAAGACAAAGGATCAGTAGAAGTGCTGAAGCAACCTTCCATGTCCGAAAATCCATCACGGTTCAGAAAGAGAGAGATTTGCAGGAAAAAGTAAGATTGGGGAAGATGGAGAAGACGGAGAAAAAAAGAAATTCAGAGATAAAGAAACGACGACGTGCCAACGTTTTGGGCCCACGAATAAATTTACAAAAATAGCCTTCACATAATTAAGCATTCTTAATTAATAAAATTAGTTCGATGAACTATGCTCTAAGTACTTGATGAATTCAAGATTTCGTAAAAATGAGGCAGTTTCAAAATATTTGAATGACCTTGTTGGTCAAACATATGTCTTCCAATTGAGAAGGACACTTCCTATGTCTTATATGATGTCATTTATGGCATTATCTTATTTGAAGATTAAGTTATTTACTCTTATAAATATAGGATTTACGAGACCATTTATAAACATATATAGAGAAAGTGAATAAACTATAGAAAGGTCTCCCTTATTTTGGTTTCTCCTATCTTTATATTTCTCCAAGTTGTTCGTATTTTTGTATTTCCTCCATCAAATTATTGATTCATATATCCAGTTCATGGCATAACTCTTTTTTCATTCATTTGATGTTATGGTTTTTAATTATGCGGAGTTAATTATATATTGTTAATATATACTTGTTTTATACTATTGGATATCCATATGATTTACTAATTTATTATTAGTTTTTCATCATTACAAATCTTGCAAAGTTCAAATTAATGACTTGGATATTTCAGGAAAAAATTTTTATCATAGTGACTAGATGCCGAAATACTCCTAGTTTCAATGGGTCTAGAGGACACTATTAAAAAGAGCAATGATGCCTCTGATAAAGGAAGGGCGAAAGCTATAATTTTTATTTGTTGGCAATCCCATGAAAGTTTAAAAATGAATATCTTATTGTCAAAAATCTTAAAGATCTTTCAAATGGCCTTAAAGAGTGATACGACCACCAACAAATGGTGATTCTGTGCACAAGCTAAGAGATTTTAGTAAGTGAACACGATTCTGTCATTTTTGCATCAATATTCAATTTAAAATTATATGATGAAAATTTACTGATGTTGATATATTGGAAAAGACATTCTCCAGTTTTGATGCTTCAAATATGCTCTTATAATAGCAATAACAAGAAAAGAGGTTTAAGAAATATTTTGAGTTTTCCTTAATAAAATTATGACTTATTAATAGAGAATGATAAAGTCCAACCAATGGACTCCATTTCATTCCTATAGTGAATGACACTAATTTTTATGATTATCGAATTCATACCCATGATCAATGCAATAAATTTTCTATGGTTGCGGACATGACAAAAGGTACTAAAATACTGAACCTATACAAGTATTATTCCAAAAGAAATTAATATGGTAACCAAGAAATACGTAAAAAGTCTAATGATGGTCATCCATCATATTCAAATGAGAAAGATTGTTACCAGGTAACCTAAACGGATATTGGTTTCGTACATATCATACACCAAAATACTTGTTGACATCTATCAAGCATCTTTGAGAAATAAAAGAAAAATGGTAAAAGCATTTCATTCAAGATGCAAATGGTATAATTGATATGGATGCAACAACCTTCATGGAAATATATATTTGGATCTATAGAAATATGTACTGGTCTTGAAAGTGCCAAAAGTGAATATGATATGACAAGTTATAGTTTACAAGAATGAAAAATCTTATTATTTTTATTTGATTGAATATAATATTTCTTTGCTACATTTATTATAATGTTTTATCTTAGGAATATAAACATGATATTTTTCTCCCTTGAAAATGGAAGATATAAATACAGTTTTTGGTAGTACAAATATCATTGAAGGCTCTGAAGGAGCTCATATTTTATACCCAGAGGAATATAACTTATTGTTGAGTATGCTTTATTTTCTCCCAAATCTCAATGAGAGTTTGTTGGGCTTTAAGGATATTATATAAAATTTAATATCACATTGAGGGAGTGAAAGGTAGAGATACAAAAGATCTCAAACTTATATCTATAGAACTTAGACTATCTTTATGGGATGGAGGTAGTAACTATTATTAGTATATAACTTGCAATGATGTAAAATATTATACTATTTTTTATATAGTTTATCATCTATATATAAAAAAATATAGTTGCAATTATTCCCTCTCAAAGAGCAAGTTATTCTACTAGTTTTATATAAATTATTATACTCGCTCTGTCCAAAGTGAATGTCTCATTTTGACTTGATTAAATATTGAAAAGTGCATTTGACTTTCACAAATTACTAACTTATCCATATCATTAATGTAATAAGTTGGGAAAACTTTGATCAAATGGATGTAAATATTTAAATTAAGGGGGTTATTAATGAAACTTTAAACCAAAAGTCTATATATTTGAAGGAATTAGACATTCAATAACGAACAACTAAAATTAAAAATAGGAATATTCAATTTCAGATGAAGGGAGTACTTTGAGAGAAAATATATTTATGTTATAGAAAAAATTGTATAAAAAATGATTTTGCAAACGGCCTAGCTATCAATATGGTCACCTAAGTTGTCACCTCTTTTTAAGTTTGGCCATTGAACTATGAAACCATTTAATTTAACCATTGAACTGTATATTGCATTTTTAGAAAATTAAGTCATTCCATGGTGGTCCGATTAAATAATAGCCACCAATGTAATCAATCTTAAGTGATAATGTCACATGACTTTGCATGTCATAAAAAATTTTCATTTGGCTGAGAGAATATTCTTGAATTTGTTCTTTTATCTAAAATTTTATTGACATATAATTTGAATTACATGGATTAAAATTCTACATTTAATTTAGCTAATAAAGAAAATTGTAGTGATATGTCAGACCAGATGATATTATTTATGAAGAATGATTATATTTGTGGTCATAATTTTATCAAACAACCATAAAAGAATAAAATTAATAGGTAATGAAATAAATATCGAATCCAATTGAAATTTTGATAACTTATTTCTTTATTTGGTTAATGAATTGAGATTATTGAAATTAAAATTATTAGGTGTATTTGGAAAGAACAAGTTTTTAGTTTTTAAAAAATAAAATTGAAAAGTTAATGAAAATATGTCTGGTCTAATCTTGGCCAACTTAAATTTTTAAAAATTGAGTCAAATTGGGTTTAAAAAAACAAAAAAAAAAAAAAAAAAAAACCCCTCTTGGGGTTGTTTTGGTTGCATTTGGAAAACCTATTTTTTATTTTTGAAAATTGGAAATGGGTAAAAACTCTTTTGTTTAGCCAATTTAAACATTTCATTTTCTAGGCTTGGTCAAGGTAGAATACAATTTAGAAAACAACTTGAGGTTATTTTTAGATTCTCAACCTAAGCGCCATGACTCTTGGCATTGTCCTTTGTATAATCCATGAAACAAGGAAATAAGGAAGGTGGTATAGTCCACTAATTGTTTGGTAATTTGAAGCCTTAAACTATTAAAAGTCTGTTATCTTGTAAAAACTTTGATCAATCTATAAACAACTTATCATATTTGAGTAAAATCAAATTGGATCAAACATGAATTCTTTGAGTGTTCTTTATTAACTCTTCTAGAGTTCTTGGACAACTTCAATTAAGGGCTTTCAATCACTTTGGTTAGGATATTGATTAGTCTTTCAAATCAAGACATTGGTTGATGTTTGAAAAACAACATAGATCCATGTAACTAGCTTGAACCTCTACAATGAGTCTTGGAATTTCAAGTCGGTGTGTTTGAGAATTGAACAAATGTCCTAATTCAAGATCACATAATCACCAGATATCGGCTTGCCGATATTCTTACTAAGGTAGTAAATGCGTCTCAAGTTGATTACATAATTGGTCAACACACTAACAGAAGTAGATGAAGAACCCAACGATTGTTGATACTGTGAGAACTTAGCAAACCCTTCTGGGATAGAATGATAGGCCAATCGGATGACGCGGCATTAGCCACTCACGTCTTTTGAGATTTATTCAACAATTTCTTACATAAACGCTTAGTATGTCCCTGCTCATGACAATAAAAACATTCAACATCACTGAAATCACCACCTCGACCACGACCATCTCTAGAATTACTACCATGACCCTGATTGCCTCTAGTACCTCTTCCTCTATTTCCAAAACCCCTTCCTCTCCTAGCTATAAGAGTAGTCGAATTGTCTAATATAGGAGATCGAGAGTTCTCAGTGCGAAGAACCCGCATGAATGCTTGTATAGGCTACTTATGCCATTAGTAAATTACAGCAATTGTGGCACTTGGCTCTATGCGGGGTGATCTCTGGCGATCAATGACTATTTTCGGTTGGCTTTCAAGCAAACAATCCAACTTGATACCACAAATTTCACCTCCCATTTGTAAAGTAAGGAGTGAATGGATAAACATTTGAATAATTTGTTCCTAACATTTAGCATTCTCATCTGAATGTTGTTGTGAGGCTAAATAGTTAGCCTATATATAGGCTACTTATGCCATTAGTAAATTACAGTAATCACACATGACTTTTATAGTGTATAGTAGCTCTCATATATTTAATCTTCTTATATTTCATTTTGAGAGTTAACGATATTATTTTCTTCTTCTTATAATTAGCTTTATTTTATCCCCTTTATAAATTTACTTTCAATAATTTGTATCAGAGCTTGATTAGTTCTTTTTGTTAGCTGATAAAGTTGTGATTTGATAAGGGTTTATTCACAATTAAAATAATAATGAGTGAGGCAATGTCTAATATTGGAGTTAAAAAGCTCAGTAGCTAAAATTATAATAGTTGGTCTACTTGTCTGGAATCTTACATGGAAGGTCAAGATTCATGGGAAATCATTAACGGAAATGAAGCTGCACGTCTAGCAAAAGATGCAATGGTACACTACGAAAGTGGAAAATTAAGGCAATGTTTGCTTTAAAAACAACATTGAAGAAGAAATGTTGAAGCATATCAAGAAAGTTAAAACTTCAAGTGAGACAAGGGATATATTTGTAAAACGCTTCTCAAAGAAGAATGATTCAAAACTTCAAAGTTTGGAGAGTGAGTTGTTGCTCATGACATAAATGAATACGACGATTACTCAATATTTTTACAAGATAAAATCCTTTCATAGAGAAATTGTTGAATTAGATCCTGATTCTTTTATTAGGGAAACCCAAATTAAAAGAATACTAATCCACAATTTCAGACCCGAATATAGATGATTTGTCACTGCTGTACAAGGATGGAAAAATTCACCATCACTTGTGGAATTTGAGAACTTTCTTCCAAGATAAGAAGGTTTTGCTAAGAAAATGGCTGGAGTTTCACTAAAAGGAGAGGAAAAAACATTCTATGCCAACAAGCAAAGACGGAATTCAAACAAAAACCATGATTGTGGCTCTTAAAGGTATGTGGATGAATCAAAAAATCAATAAGGTGAAAGAAGCACTCAATCAGAGAGAGGAACTTTACAAAGTTCTAGTTATGGTAGAAAACTCTACGGTAAATGTCGTAATTATGGCAAAAAGAGTCGTATGACAAAAGACTGTTGGTCAAACAAAATTATCACTTCTAAAAGTGAAGATGAATGGGATGTAGAAGTATTGTTTGTTGGAGAAGAAGAATTAATTCTCACACAAAAAAAATCTACACAAATATTATGACAATGAACAAGATTGATCAAAAGAATTCAAGTTGGTGTTGAGAGAGAGTGTTTAAGCAAACAATCCCAACTTAATACCACAACTTCCGCCCTTTGTTCATGAAGTTAGGAGTGAGTGGATAAACCTTTGAATAATTTGTTTCTAACATTTAACATTCTTATCTTGAATGCTTTTGTAAGACCAAAAAATTAATATTGTTAGCCTATAAAGGTTGCTTAAGTCATTAGTAAATTACAGTAATCACACAAAAATTATATTGTGTACAATAATTTCCAAATAATTAATTTTCTTATGTTTCATTTTGAGAGTTAATATATTATTTTCTTCTTCTTATAATTAGATTTATTTTGTCCCTGTTCTTTATAAATTTGCATCTTGTACATTCAACAACACTGATATTGAATTACAAACCTTGCTTTGATACCATGTTATTTAAGAGAACAAGAGGTGGGAAAGATTTTCTGTATATTTTTTTTCTCAATAGAACACACACACACACACACACACACACACACATATATATATATATATATATATATATATATATATATATATATATAAAGTTTAGTTGCCATAAATACCTAGCTACAATCAATTAATCATGATCAATCCCAATCCTAACATATCAATTGCCTATTTCCATGGTATCAAAGCCATGCACTATATATTCTTCCCTGCTTCATCATTTACAAACCTGATGTTGTCAAGCCAGTCACGATACACTTTCTGGGTGAGAAGCTTGGTTATTAGTAGTAAACTTTGGAAAATTTCCACCAGTGATATCACAAAACCCAGAAAAGGGAAAGCGGAAACTAATTCCAAATTTGTCGACCGACTTGAAGATTGGGATAGCAAAAATCAACAAATTATAACTTGGGTTTGTAACACCTCTGCTCCGTCTATTCATATTCAATTTTCGAAGTATGAAACTGCCAAAGAAATGTGGGATTATTTGGTAAATCGATACTGCCCCACTGGACTTAAAATTGATTTGATTATTTGACTAAAATTATTTAAACCTACTTTAGATTTTTAATTTGGGTTTTTTTACACCCACCCCTCTCTCAAGGATCAACCGCGACACCAGATATGAAATTTGATTAAATCTTAAAATCTATTGAAACTATATGATCCATGTCAAAACAATATTTAATTAAAGGCCAAAATTTGAATGCAATGCCAACATAGGTAATGTTTAAATTTAAATTTGGATAAGGTTTATTGTAATTTGTCTTTATAAGGATCGTGTCAATTATTAGCTGAGTTAGGCGGTTGCCTAAGGCCTCAATCCCTAGAAGGTCCCCTAGTAGTATTATATGTGTGTGTGTTAATATTGTATAATATTTTTTATTAATTGAATAATATGAAAAAGTGTAATTCTTTTTAAGTTTTACCATTTAACGTTACGATACTTCCTATCTCAAAGGAAAAATGTAATCCAGTTTTATTATTTTATAACCTTTATATTATTTTTCTTTTTATTTTCTTTATTTTAATAATTGATATAGTGATTTTCATAATATTTGAATTTTATTTTATTTTGTTGATTATTTTATAGCTCTTTTTGTTTAAATTATTTATTTTTTGTTATTTTAACTTTTTTTGAAAATATTGATAATAGGAAATTCAAAAGTGGTCATGAAAAATTAAAAAAGAAGAGAAGGGTAGGAAAACTAATTGAGTTTCAATATGACACTCTTGATAAATTTGTTAGCATAAATAAAAAAGATGTTACAAATTTTAGTGATGAGAAAAAAATAGAACAATCTTCCCTACAAGATAAACTATTAAATGAAATAAATATTGATAGTAATGACAAACCAAATGCAAATATAGAAAATATTAATAGTCCAATTTTAAGAAAATGTAGAAAATATTAATAGTCATAATTTTAATCAAGAAAATATTGAAACTCTACATGAAAGTAAATTAGATAGTTTTCAAGATATTTATGATCCAGGGAAACTGGAAAATATTGATATCAAATTTAAAGATTTGATAGTAAAAAAAAAGGTCAAATCATGTGTACAGATTTACAATTCGAAATATTCGGAAAATTATAGTAAATGGTTTTACAATCTGAAAAGTTTGAAAAATAAAAACATACATATTATAAGGCCCCCTTCCTAATTCTCGTCCAAGGCCCTCAAAAAGGTTATCACCATCCTGTCTTTAATATTTTTATAAAATTTAAATTTTAATGTGATTTATTGTAATTTATCTTATAATTTAGATATGTTTCATCATATGATATCTTCAAAAAAATTTTGTAAAGATTAGATTCGAGGTGCAGGTACTTAATATTTTAACCTAAAACTTCATTATTTTGTCCTTCGTTATTTCACCAATTTCTTTAATGTGTGTTTTTTTTTTTTTTTTTCTCTGAAATTTTAGCTTTTGAGTTTTGTTAGGTATTTGTGTCCACCCGAATTAGTGACTTATAATATTTGTTTATCTTTTATATTTTTATTCTCTTTTTTGTAGGCATGTCTAGACTCGATTTA
>JAOXNR010042828.1:0-19525 GCA_028571225.1 Parsonsia alboflavescens | reverse complement strand
GGGGAAGAGAAGAGAAAAAAGGAAACGGAAGACAATGATGGAAATTAGATAGAACTCAAAGTGATTAAAAAATAAGCTAGTTTTTTTGGCTTAAAATTTAAGTAGTTTTCTGACTTCTTTTTTAACTTATGCTTTTTTCTAAAAGATAAAACAAACATCTTTTATTTCTTCTTAAGTGCTTAATATTTAGGAAAAGCCTAAATAAACAAGCTCTTTATCTCGAGATGCATAGCATGAATTTTATTTAATTTAATCAATGTATACACTGCGTGTTTGATTCAATTTTTACAATATAATTACATGTCATATTTTTTTCCTTTTTTTTGGTAAATTTATTATTGTTTATTTTAAAATTATGAGTGATGGTGATCTAACTCCTAAGATTCCTAATGGACCAATCACAAGATTGAGGGCTACTAAGTTGAGACAAGCATTGGTCACCTTTGTGCAAAGAAAAGAAGAGTTGTTTGATTTTCAATTTATCTTTGAGGGACTATCATTTGTTGATGATGAACAACCAAGGAAGGAATTCAATTCTTTGATGATTCAACAACTTGAAGATGGAGTTTCAAGTGTTCAAGAAGATCCTAAAGTCCCTTGGGAAGCTCTAGATGGAAGCACAAAAGCAGAGGATGAAACAAGAAGTGAAACAAAGGTGTTTGATGAAGAGGAGTGGCCAACCAGCCCATGGAGCTGGAGCTGGAGCCGGACATGTAGGAGATTGGCACCTATCAAGGCCTGAAGGACCAGTGCAAGAAAGGGTTGTCTGCAAGAATTTACTGAGGCTTACCGGCTTGGTAATAGGAGCTGCAACTTGCAAACTCGACATCTAATGCGACCTTGACCTATTTTACTCATTTTGACTTGTTTAGATTGACTTTTCTTATTACAATTAAGGGTTAAGAAGGTCCTTTGACTAATGTAAGACTCTAATTAGGGATTCTTGTTAGTTGGACTATAAATGGTTATGTATTTGTATTTGAAAGACAACTTATTCTACAAAGAGCTTTCATATCAATTGAGAGAATCCTTTTCTAGAGTGCTCTTCTAATAGCTCTTCTAAGATTCTTAGTTTAACTCTTGAGTTCTTCAATACTTGGCTAGAGTAATTGAATTGGATTGATGAAGTTCAAACTAATTGATCATATTGGAAGACAATCATGGTCATCGGTAATCTAGCTTAAACCTCTTAATGAAGTCTTGGGTGGATCTCTATTGGGTGTGTTTTGAATTGATTGATGAATGAAGAATTCCTTTCAAATTTGAGATTGCATCATCTTTTTGCTATGAGAGCTTAGGTTTTTCATCAAGAGATTTGTCTATCTTTACTTGCTTTCTTGTTTAAGTGTTAAGATCATATTATTTCTTTGAAATCCTATGAACTTATATGATTCTGTGTTTCTTCTCTACATTAATATTAGTTCTTCTTCATGTGATCCTTTATGAATTGTGTCCAAGACCCAAAATCAAGGCCAATTCAATTTGTTTGGTGTTTCTACTTCATCTCATCACTAAAAAAAAAGAAAAAGGGATCAAAGATCTCAATTGCAAAAAAAAATATTCAAAGAAATTTCGGGGAATGAAAGAGAGAGAAAGAGAGAAGAAAGATTTGAAAATTTGATGATCTTGTTACCAAGTTGAATTCTATGTGAAGTTGATCAAATTGATGAGCCAAGATTGATTGATGATCTATTGACTTGGATTCCCTACTTGTCTACACAAAATTTGTTATTGGGACACTTGTTTACATTGATTTTGATTGAAATCGAATCATAGCTCTTTGACCTCAAGGTGTTTGATAAATTGCCTTCTATCTAATTTCCTTGAATTATAAGTGTTTGATCAATTATCTTGTGTTCAATGACCATCTTCTTTGAAACTCTTATCTCTTTGACTCCTATATGTTGGAAGATATGAGATATTAGCTTTGAGTTTTTGATGTTTGATTTGATTACCTTGTTTCGTAATTGTATACTCTTGAAGTTGCATTAAGAACTTCAAGAAGAGTTAAGACAGATATAAGGCATAAGGGGAGTGAGCACATTAGAGCGAGAAAAAGCCATATCATAGTGTGATAGACGAGTGCTTGTGAGGATATATATATATTTTCCCCTATTTTTATGTCTTTAAAATTGTAGGTACAATGATGCCAAGGAGAAAATCTACTCCATCTAATGCATCAAACATGGGAGAGGACAACAATATTATGTCTTCCCTAAGGGAAGTGATGCAACAAATGTCTCAAGACGTGATAATTCAATTCAACCAAAGCTTGGGAGAAATGAGGAGAGATCTTGGATCAAGGATTGATGGAGTTGAAGAAAGGGTGAATGCCCTTGAGACACCACTAGCTCAAGTATTGAGAAATCCATTCCAACAAAAAGGAAGAGGAAAGGGAGCTCAAATACCATGAGCCCAACCTAGAGAAAGAGTGTTCCAAGGTCACTTTGAGGAAGTTCTCAATGGAGAAGAGGACTTTTTGGGACAACAAGTGGAAGAAGAGTATCAAGAACCAAGAAGACCATTCCACCCTTCAAAGGAGGTCATGACTGGGAAGCCTACCTTACTTGGGAGAGCAAAGTGGAGCATGTATTTGATTCCAATGGATATCCGGAAGCTAAGAAGGTGAAGCTAGCTATTGTTGAATTTTCTGATTATGCACTTACTTGGTGGGAGCAATTGATGATCACCAAGAGGAGGATGCACGAACCACCCATAGTAACATGGAATGAACTCAAGGAAGTCATCAGGCATAGATTTGTTCCATCCTACTACCATATAGAACTCTACCAAAAGCTTCAAACTCCACATCATTCCTCCAAAGATGTAGATGAGTACTACAAGGAACTAGAAGTAGCCATGATGAGGGTCAACATTGTGGAAGATACAAAAGCTACAATTACAAGATTTCTTTGTGGCTTGAATAGGGAGATTGCGGATAGAGAGGAGATATTCCAATTTCACCATCTCCAAGATGTGGTGAACATAGCCATAAAGATTGAGAAACAATTGAAACATAAGAGGAGTTCAAGTGGGAACCAAGCCTTCTACTACTTGGCCTAACAAAGAGGGAGTGGCAATCACCTACGGAGGAAGGATTCAAGCCTAAGTAGCTAGAAAACAAGGGGCAACAAAGAGACAAATGGAAAGGTCAATTTCCTCCTTTCAAGGCTAGAGATGTTAAATGCCACAAGTGTCAAGGATTTGGACACTATGCCAATCAATGTCCTAACAAGAGAAACATCAATAGGGACATGTCGGAGTCGGCTGGTGAAGATGAAGAAGAAGGAGCATGGAGATGAACTCAATCCTAATGAAAGTGAATGTGAATAAATGTACATGATTCGGAGGGTACTTAGTACTCAAGTTAGTGAAGAAGAGAACTTGCAAAGGGAGAATTTATTCCATTCACGGTGCTTGATTCAAGGACATTGATGTAGTGTCATTGTGGATAATGGAAGTTGTGTGAATGTTGCAAGTGCCTACTTGGTTGAGAAGATGAAGTTACCTTGCTTGGAAATGATAGTGGTGAAGTGAAGATTGGCAAGCAAGTGAGGATCTCATTCTCTATGGACAAGTATCATGATAATTTGCTATGTGATGTAGTGCCTATGCAAGCTACACACTTGTTACTTGAGAGGCCATGGCAATATGATAATGATGGCCACAAGAACAAGCAATTCTCGGAGTTTGAAGGAAGGAAGATGCACTGGAGTCCCATGACGCCTATATAGATCAAAAGAAAATTCTTGAGAGAATGAAGGAATTCTATGTGGAGAAAGACAAGAGAGAAAATGAGGGAAAAACAAGAGAGAATGAGAGGCAAAGAAACGAAACTGATGGAAGGAAGAAAGAAAAAGAGAGACAAAATAAGAGTGAAATGAACAAGAGTGAAGAAGAAAAAAGGAATGGAAAGAAAATGAGTTTCTATGCAAAAGCAAAAGTGTTGAGGAGTGCATGTTCAAGCTATAAGCCAATGATTTGACTTATGTACAAGCATTCTTTACATTCTACTTCTTTTGATAACTACATTGATGAATCTCTTCCCAGTATTATTTGCTCTCTTTTGAAGGAATTTAAAGATGTGTTCCGGAAGAGCTTCCTCAAGCATTGCCACCATTGAGAGGGATTAAGCACCAAACAAACTTGATACCGGGAGCACCATTGCCAAACAAAGCCACCTATAGAACAAATCCGGAGGAGACCAAAGATCTTCAACAACAAGTGGAGGAGATACTTTCCAAAGGCTACGTGAGAGAAAAAGTCTGAGCCCATATGCGGTACCCGTTCTTCTTGTGCCCAAGAAGGATGGAAGTTGGAGAATGTGTGTTGATTGCCAGCCCCAATCGCCTGGCCAGTTAGATCCCTGAACTTTGCAAACTCGATCCCTAATGCGACCTTGACCTATTTTACTCGTTTTGATTGACTTAACTCATTAGAATTAAGGGTTAAGAAGGTTCTTTGACCAATGTAAGACTCTAATTAGGTCTTCTTGTTAGTTGGACTATAAATAATTCCTTATTTGTATTTGAAAGTCAACTTATTCTACAAGCGACTTTTATATCAATTGAGAGAATCTTTTTGAACTAAGCTGAGTATTCTTCTAATACCTCTTCTAAGATACTTAGTTTAACTCTTGAGTTCTTCAATACTTGATTAGAAGTAATTGAATTAGATTGATGAAATTCATTCTAATTGATCGTATTTGAAGAGAATCATGATCATAGGTAATCTAGATTGTCTTTTGAATTGATTAATAAATGAAGAATTCCTTTCAAATTTAAAATCATATCATATCAATGAGATAGACTTACTAGACTCATCTCACCCTCATCTTGCCACTTATGACGACCAGATTGTCATAGTCTCATCTCGTTAGTTGAAATGACATATCGTTATATCATAATATTTGAGATAATTCAATTACGTAAATCACAATTAATTTTAATAAAGATCATTATGGATAAAGGTATTTCTTCTCTAAGACAATAAAACAATTTCAATACGGTGAACAAACATTTCATAAATAATAAGACCTATAATGCAAATTCAAATTTTACAAAAACAGAAAATGAAATATATTAATTTACTAAGACTTAAAAAACACTCAAATAAATATCACATTTATCTTTTATATTAAACTTAAATTATATCACAGTCAATGCAAATTCTAACCAAACTCACCCCCATTTAAAAAGTTTAAACATTTCACTGTTTAAGTTAAACATTGACAGAATGAGCCTCTGTAAACAATCTAATTTCATACATTATATCTAGACACCCATAGATGTCAATAACAAATCCTTATCTTATTAACTTGGAAGACCTTTTGAAAACGTGGGAGATCTTCCCTCCTGTTCGATATGTTTGTTGGGATTTTTTTGGTATCATTCATTTTCTTTCATTCGGAGTTTACAAAACCATGAGACTCCCATCCCATACAAGGAAAGGATGACAAGGAACCCAACCCTCCTTCAGTAAGTTGGAACTGAGGGGTCTGCCTTGACAGCATATTCGTGAATGCCTCCACAGACATTGAATACTCTCTTAAAACCCTGAATTTTTCAAAATTCATGTCAGTAACTTGTTCTATACAAGAATATCCTCAAGAAATTTCATACCATAACAATCACAAGTAGCAGTTCTATATATCGTAAATGTTATGTGCAAATAACACAGGAATATGTTGTTTTTCAAAAAGGAAAAAAAAAACAAACAAACAAACAAAAAACCTTTGCAAAATGTCTATTTTTGGAACTGGGCTTGTTGATTGTATTCAAAAACCAGTACCAAGTAAAACTACCTAAAAACCCTTCAATCAGATTACCTTAAGAATTGAGTACAACAAGCACAATGAGTGAGAAGAGAGACCAGCTGTGGAAAATTATAAATATTTATCGGTATACAAGATGACTAGTTTAAGAAAAGAAGTTGCTCTAAATCAACCAAAACAACTTAAATTATGTAGGATATGCCATGTCCTAGAAGATTCTCCAAAATTAATACCAACACAGTTATATTGAAATTATTCATAAATCCTTTTAAATCCATGCATTACTCACGGTATGGGAACCAGATATAAAAGGGCAATGCACGGTAGCTGTAGTCCTTGTACAAACTATTTGAAGGTTTAGAAACTACGTCTAAGGTGTTAGGAGTACTTCAGTTTTGTTGAAGTCCTGAAAGGATTAATTGCCTGGATATAAACCTTGTTGGTGTCTACTTGCTACAAGATATAACAAGGTTCGTTATGTTAACATATACTGGATCTTATCAGGCAACAACGCTTTGAAGAAAGAAATTGCCCGAATCAGGACCAATTCAGTTTCTAGATGATGGTAAAACAACTCAATGTCATATATCAAACCAACAAGAAAGAAAGGAAAGCTCCCTACCTGCATCTGCAACCACTTGGCAACTTGTAAAGAGCGCATCCCATGGTGACACTGCAAAAGGGACATAATTGATCTTGGAAGAGTGTGAAGAGAAAACAGTAAAATAATACATGTATAATAATAATACATATAACATCTGTACATACAAATTTAAAGCAGAGGGGGAAAAAAAAAAAAAAGAGTATGAAGAAAATCAAGATGTGGGCATTTAAACATCTGAAGCTTCATTAAGAAAGTTAAATATGCTCTATCCATTTCTTTTACTTGTCACAAAAATGGAGATTTCAATTTTTTTTTTTTTTTTTTAAATTCTCATCTCATGAAATCAATGTAGGTTTTAACTATTTTCCCATTATACCCCCTCATCTAATCATTAAATTATCCTACTTCATCATTTTCAATATAAAAATACTAATGTTTAGTAGGTTTATGTAAACTTTCCAACCACTAATGTTGACCTCGTAAAAGAAAAAATATTAACAATATTCAAAAAATTTAGGAAAGGGTATTTTAGTCTGTTTTTAGAAATAACATGAATTTTAAAATAGTAATGTATCATGACTAACTGTACATATCAGAGAGACAATCAGTTAAGAAGGAGCAAAATTTAAACAAAGGATCGGAGAGAAGACTTGGTTTAGCTTCCCCACGCTAAACTGCCCACCATATCTAACAGACATCAATGACATATACCAGAAGTTCTCAAGCTAGACAACAAAAGACAGCCCATGTATCACCACCTAGTCAGAAGAAACAACCAATTTTAAAGAGCACATAATATAGGAGGATATTAAGATCATTGTAAACTAAACACAGATAGAAACATACACTGAAAGTATTAAATACATGTACATCCTTAAGACTGCTAAGACATGAAGGTCCTTATTCTGGGTATAAGCATCATGGGTAATAGGACGTATCCCCAATAGGCATTAGGTAAAACATCTCTGCAAGAAACATCCCATGACTGACTTCATAAAGAAATGTCAGGCATTTGCAAACAAGATTCAAGATAGCACAATCCAGGACCACCAAAGACAGTAATGCTGGATGGACTAGATGATTTTCTGTGGGATTAATGATCAATGGAGATAATCAATTTATTCTTCAAATATTTTAACTTTTACCCCTCAAAATTAAAACAGAACACACTTAGATATAATGCAATTAGATCAAAATTCTTGCTTCCGAAACGACCAGAAATAAGATATGGGTAAAAGGAAAAGAAAAAGAACATATAACAAGCAGACATAATAAATTTTTGGATGTTATGCTGAAATACAATGTTCCATGAAATGAACACTAAGGTTCTTAAATCTTAAACGCAACAGCAAAAGTTTACCAGGACATAGGTATCCTTCTCAGGGTCAAACTTCTTTGAAAATTCTGGGCCCCAATTTCCAAACTGACGGAGTGGAAGAAACTTAAAGCCTGGTAAAGAAGCTTGGGCCCTGTTATGAGAAAAATGTGTGGCACAATAAATCTATGCTTATTTTCCATGAATGAACACAATAAATATATAAATATACAAAGAGGTTTTGTAGTGGAATTGTAGAGTATCAACAGATTTATTTGCAACTACAATGCCAACTTGGCAAACAAGATGCATGCTCAAGCTTAAAATTATGGATAAACTGAAAAATGATCAAATATGTTCTGTTTAGAGTTACTGAATGTAACTAAAACAACAATCATCTAAGCTCCACATATATGAAACACTGGATATGGAAGTACCAGGAGCTTTGCACTAAATAACATCAATATCAGTTCTCAATATAAAAATAAATAAATAAATAGGGTAATAACTTGAATACACCACAGAATTCTTTGGGACAATAGGTACTAGTTGTAATCTAGGATGGTTTTCCACTACATCCTCTATGTAGAAGCAAATCAGACCTATTTCCAGAACAAAGAAGAGTAGAAAGCAAAACTACAGTGACTAGGAAAGCTCTGAAGATTCTATAGGGAATTGGAAACATCAAAGTGAGCTGTGGCTAATAAGTAAGAAGAGATGCAACAAAAATCTTTTGAGGCACATTGCAGTTATAGCAATTTTTCTGTTTCTGCAAACAGATTTAAATATGCTTCCATGAACTATAAATATCTTCTCCTCCTTTATTTGGTTTCTAAAACCCCAGTTCCATCTTTAAACAGAAAGTGGTCTTAGAAACAAGACACCTTGCATGCAAGTACATCTAACTAATTTATTTGATTCATCTATGTTTTACCTGCAAGATTAAAAGGTTTTGATTTAGTTTAAAAGCAACAGTTAAGAATAGGATCCCACACTTCCTCTGTTTCTCGGACATCAACAGTTGAATAATCCACTGAATTCTTCAGGAAAATAGGTAATAGTTGTAATCTAGGATGGTTTTCCACTACATCCTATGTGTAGAAGCAAATCAGACGAATTTCCAGAACAAAGAAGATTGGAAAGGAAAACTACAGTGACTAGGAAAGCTCCAGAGCTTCTATGGGAAATTGGAAACCTCGAAGTGAGCTGTGGCTTATAAGTAAGAAGAGAAGCAACTAAAATCTTTTGAGGTACATTGCAGTTAAAGTGATTTTTCTGTTTCTGCAGACAGATCTAAATATGCCTCCATGAACAATAAACATTTTTTCCTCTTTTATTTGGTTTCTAAAACCTCAGTTCCATCATTAAACAGAAAAATGGTCTTGGGAACAAGACACCTTACAGGCAAGTACACCTACTAATTTATTCAATTCATCTATGTTTTACTTGCAAGATTAAAAGGCTTTGATTTATTTTAAAAGCAACAGTTAAGAATAGGATCCTACACTTCCTCTGGTTCTCGGACATCAATAAGTTGAGCCTCTTTTAAGAAAGAGGGATCTTGCATCTTAACATGAAGTTCTGTAGGCTGAATTTGCTCAAGAGTCGGTGCTTCTCTGCAAATAGAAGAATATAAAAAAAGTAAGAATCTGCATCAAGAGCTCTCATATATTCAGATCAAAGTCCTCTTGTTACCTCTCAGATAGAACTTGCAACAAGTGCCACCCGAATTTTGTTTTGCACCTTATGACCTTGTTTAATGGTGCACTAAATGCAGCCTCCTCAAATTCTGGTACCTACTAATTTAATATGAAGATAAATCGATTACATCAACTGGATAGATAAATAGGTTTTAGACATCCCACAAGATAGAAGACAGTGGAGTTCAAGAATGATAAAAAAGAAAAGATATAATTATTACACAAATTAAGATAAAAAGGTTATGGATTCCTGCCTAGTGTGAGCTAATCAGTATTCGGCAGCATAGACTCTCCTAGGACAGTGAGTTGCTTATATCTGATTCTATTGGGCATGGCACTCTGGATAACTTTAGATATAGGATAGTAGATGCATGACGAAGACTCAATGGTAATATGAAGGAAATCAATGATCATAAGCAACCAACTTTTTCCAACATTCCAACCTTTATGATTTTAGTGCCTAATCACTTTTCCAGATTGGTATGAAGTTTTCTTTTACCCAAATCAAATACATTATATAAAAATTCTTTCCTGTCCACTTCGTAATAGATTCTCTTTATGAAAACATTGTTTCATAAATATTAACTGTTTTCATAAGTATTAACTGTTTCTCTGCACTTCAAGAAAATAAAGGCTCACACGTTTCTTTCTTTCTCTTTCAAGTCTGACTAACTAAAATACCGGAACCAAATTGGATGAAGAGCATCTCAGCTCATTAATGTAAAGATTTTGAACTTGAAACTTGAGACATCTCACATTACAACCAAAGCATTCAATAAAACCTACATTCCTCGGTAAAAATCTTTTGATCAGTACACTTCCCTAAAGCATCTTCTTTGTAGCTAAACGGTAATAGCATGAATCATTCTAATAATTTTCATCTCATAAATAATTAAAGATGGACCTCGGGAAAATAATTACTGTTTGTCATACTTAGCCTTGCATGATAACAATTGTCAAGATCCTAAATTTTCACACAGAATATTTAGTTTTTCCAAGAGACCTTGGAAAAAACTCACTTTACCTAGTGTGAACCATAAAACATAACAAATGAATATATCCATCAGAAAGTCCTCTTTCCTGGAAAAGTTACCCAAGAGAAGTTGCTCATAAGAAACATACCATTTGACCCTTTCTCACCCAACCAAGCATTCCTCCCTCTTCTTTTGATGGGCAAATTGAATGGTCTACAGCCAAGTCACTTAGATCCTCTCCTGAATGGTAGAATTTCATCACATAAAAATTTCAGGAAACCAGTATTGAAGGACCTTTCATCTAGGAAGGATAGCATCTCATCCACATCTGGATTGAGAAATATTTATCTAAATAAGTAGTATTCCTTGTTCTATATCATCATTCTCAGAGCAAGATCCAAAAATATACCCTAATGGTTATTCATTTAATAAGTAACAAAATGTATGCAAATAAACCTTCTAAGATTCTCCTCTGCAGATCCACCAGAAGTTTATGATCACCTTCTTTCACAAGCAAGTGTTGAACTAATATTTCTCTACCATCTCCACTTGTCCTGTCGTCAACACCGCTCTCAGTGTTATGGTATGCTGAAAGAACATGGGTTCAACTAGTCAAAACTAAGAAATGTTGAAAGGGAAAAAGAATGAAGAAAATGCCACACAGACAATAGCAGCAAAATCAGAGAATGAAAATAAAGGAATATTATAATTACTCCCTAATGCTTACTGTCGTAAAAAGATCACGTTATCAAAAGATAAGGATGTTAGAACATGGGAAAAAGAAAATGCGAAGGAGAGATTAATCACTCAAATGAAAGTTTCCTTCTTTGCGGCACAGAATACAACATTATAATTATTAATCCCTAATAAATGAAAAGCACTACAGATATTGGCATTAATTTTCCCATTTTACGGAAAAGGATATGAAACATCTGGTCAATGTTGTCTTTTGCAAGAAATTCAAATAAATTCACTAAAACCTGAATCTTCGAAAACTTAAAGAGACCAAGAAGCAATGACAAACCTTTGGAACAACAACGATGAGGTGGAACGAACATGGGGGGGAGTGAAACGACTTTGAAACTCAGAGAACGGAAATAGCGAGGTGGATTGAGAGTCACCCCCGGGGCCCAAGAAATGTGCTTGGAATAACGTTGCGCAGCAAATTGACAAGGGCCGAATTCAAGTTTGACAGTCATGTGAAAGATTAGGGATGGAGTAGATATGCATCTGCTAGTGAGTGAATGATGAAAGGAAACTGCTCTCAGGATATTCATACTTGGAGAAATTGTTTAGGCAGTGATTCTCGGAATTATGTTCTGTTCAAGCAGTTGACCGGTTCACGTGGCGGGTCTATCCAAGCTTTTATCTGAACGGGCACAGATTCAAATGACAATTGGGAATCTTTAGTTTGGGTGAGCCAAAGATATTCCGATCATACGGTTAGCTTTTGTATGAATTTCTTCCATTTTGAAGCTTTAATCTATGATGCTTTTCATGATATAACATAATGCACTATCTAATTTACTGTTGTTGACTGATGAGTTTTAGATTTTTCTACTACGATTAGTTGACCACCTTCTTTTTTCACTCCTCCCTTGACTCAAGATGTGGGATACTCAAGAGAAGAATTATATCTCAAAGATATTGACTATTAGTTAGAATATGAAGATGGATCTTTATTCACTCAAGATGGAGGAGGGAGGTAAATTAATAAATTTAATGAATGCAAGGGAGGAGATTAAGGAGGAAGAGAAGGCATTACTCTTATTGGCTTCATTATCCAAGTCCTTTAATCCATTAGTGCAGTCAATGCTCGTAAGGAAGAGCACACTACAACAGCATGAGGTGAAAAATGTTTCGAAGGAGAACTATTACATGACAGGGAATAAAGATCATTCTGAAGAAGGTCAAACGCTAACTGTAGAAAGCTCTGACAGAGAGAGGTCGAAGAAAAATGACCTTTGTAGGGGAAGATCAAAATCTCTACAAAGAGACCTTAACAATGTCGAGAGTTATTGGTGCGAGGAGTTAGGTCATCTTCAATATTGTTGTCTAGAGTTAAAAGAAGATTTGAAAAGTTTGAGGGAGTTCAGGGGCAAGTCAAAGACCTTTGTTACTTCAGTCAATTCAGATGATGATATTCTTTATTTGAATGCAACTGTTGTTGAGAATAATTTGGATTGGATTATGGACACGGCTGCTGATGCTCAAATATTCACTAACCAACATATATATGAGACTTTGCACATTGAGAGAGACTTTAGATTCATCAATGTGGAGAACTGCTTTCCACAAAAGGTTGAAGGAATTGGAAGACTTTACTTGAAACTCCATAATTATGAAGTTAAAGAAATTACCAACGTGAAATATATATCAACAGATAAAGTCAATATTCTTTCATTAGGTGAGTTGGCTTCACATGGGTGCAAGTATGTTGGCATTGGAAAACAGTGCAAAGTTTACAAGAATGGAAGCTAGGTTATGCAAGGGGGAAGAAGTGAAAACACATCTACTACTTGGACACTTGTGTCTTGCGAGGAAGAATGGGAAGAAACAGCAAGGTGGATAACATCCCGAAGAAGACAAACAAGATAGGTGACAATAACTCGAAAAAAAAGAAAGTCAAATTCCTTGATGAAGTAGAGATATTTGGGACTTTAGAAATTGAGGAATTATTGTGTCCAAAGGGTAGTTTCCCAATGTCCCACATAGGAAAATTAAGATAAGTTATAGGACTTGGACATCTATAAAACTCATCCCTTTTGTATTTTTAATATACAAATTGAGTTGTCTAACATTCCAAACTTTGAGGAGTGTAGTTTGGAGAGTTAGATTAGAATTGAAACTTTGGATAGGATTTGTAATATTTTGGGAACTATCAAAGGCAAATAAACCTTTAGGGACCATGACCACCAAATCTTGAAATTTTAGAAAATAAACTTATCAATTTTCCTATACATAAATTCATTCATCTTGATTTTATTTTTGAGTCGTTGATAGTAAATGAGAAAAATGCATTCCCTTTTTTTTTTTTTTCTTCTGAAAAGTAGGTTATAAGTGTAAGTAACTGAGGTAGTTCCTATAAGTATAATTAATAAAAATAATAATAAGATAAGATAATTTTTTACGATGATGATGATTTGACCCATTATTATCATAGAGGAATTATCCTAAGAAATTTAATATTAAACATAATTAGTATTATCCTAAACCCAAGATATTAAATCTATAAAAAAATCAATAATCTATAATTATATTTATAACAATATATAAAAGAAGTACCCATAATATGGAACACTGACAAGTGTTATTCTTTAAATGTTTGGAAAAAAGTTTAATTATATCTAAATCGATTATTTTCTCTATCCAACAAGATAAAGTTAAAATATTTTAAGAAAGAGATAATAAAGAAAGAGAGTCATAGGATATTTCAAAATATAAATATTTACAAAGATCATCATTCTGTTTCCCTTTCCCAAGTTATATTTTCAAATTTGAAACACCTTTTGACTAATATATTTTTAAAGACATTGATTAATACATTTATTTGAAACAAAATAGTATCAAATCAAGATAAAAAAAATATATTAATCAAAATAATTATTTTAACAATTACATATTCTAATCAAAATCAATTTCTTTGTCTTAAGAGTTACAAAAATTTTTGAAACAAAACATAACCTAATAAACCAGTTTCGAAGTGGTAGCCAGTTTTATTTTTAAATTGAACTATTACCCCACATCACTAAACTAAGAAGCTCGAAGAGAGATAAGGTTGTATAAAATTGGCGGGCCATAAGCCTAAAGATTTATACCTTTCTCAGTCAACACTTTTGGCTAGGATCAAGTGTGGTATCTATTCTTATCAGTTTAATATTTGATACTTGGATCATTGGCTCACGTGATATTAACTTTTTTTATTTGTGTGGGCGAGCCCATTAGGTAGCTTGCTACTTAGGCTTTTTGCTAATCCCCTTGAAATATAGATATTTACAAAGTTTATAATGATAATGATTTTTTTTCAAAATATATTTTTAATATTTTTTGTTTAGATGTGCTGATCTATTCAATAAATTCAATGCATAGAATATAATTTATAAATTAATTTAAAAATCAAGAACAAAACACAAGCTAAAATTATATTTGATAATGGTCATGATTCAAGTGTTTAAATTCATAAGGATTAGTAATATATATATTTAATGATAATTTGGACTGGTTGAGAATGACACATTAATAATATTATTTTTTAGTGCAAAAAAAAATTATCAATTAATTGAATTTTTCTAACAAGTAATTAAAAATTATTTCTTATTTTTTGAATTTTTAATTTTAGAAAACATATTAATTTAAACGATTAGTGAGTAACACATTAAATTTTTTTTATTTATATTTTCTTTTTTATTATTTTATACTTTATATAACGATTAGTGAGTAACACATGTGTTACGCTAGTTTTTATCCGAAAGTCAACAGGATTTTTAATATTTAACTTTAAAATTTTTATTGTTATTATATCTTTCAAAAGAAAGTAGATAACTATATAGATTTTTTGGAAAATTATTTTGGATAATATAAAAAATTATAAGAGATTAGTTGATTTCATATATCTATAAATTTATATATATATATATATTTATATACATATATATGTATATATATAGAGAGAGAGAGAGAAAGAGAAAAACCGCACACAATAACATGTACGAATGACGGTTCAAAGAGATGGGCGTCTCTTTTCAAAATTAGATTGGTGCAACAACGCCGTTTTGAAAGAAATTTAAAAAGAAAAGATTTTTTTTCTCCCTCACTCATTCTCTCATCTTCACGACTGGAACTGTCCATCTCAACTCACCGGTCACCGGAAACTATCCATCAGCACTACCCATTCAAATCGACACCTTTAGAAGATTGAAAATTTGAGTTCCTTTGACGGAGATTTTTCAAGGGTTTGAGATGTTCTGATACTTCCTCCCTGTTATCCCCTCTCCTCTTCTCATTCTTCTTTGAATCTGGGGCAGCATCCCCTCTCCTCTTCTTATTCTTCTCCGAATCTGGGTAGCAACACACACTATATTGCACATCATAATTAAAAAGAAGGTTTGTTCCCTATACTTTGGTCTTAAGTTTTGTTTTATGGGTTGCGCAAATAGATTTTCGATTTTGATTTCTTTATGGTCTTGGGTTGTTGCAGATGGATTCTTCACATTGTTTCCAAAAGAATTTCCAAAAGCAGATGATGGACTTTTCACCGCGATTTGCAACCATGGACTTGGGTAGTTAGATTCGACAGATCTAGTTTGGGTGGAGTAGCTGGGTGTCAAAGAAAAAGAAGGGAAGCAACGGGTGTGGTAGGGGCATGCCGGAGAAGAAGTAGTAGTGACAACGGCTGTAGATCTAAACAAAGAGAGATCAGTCGATTTGATAAAAACTCTTTTTCTAAAATTTTTTCTTATTTCTATCGAAACTACGTCATTTCACCAATTTGATTTTGAAAAGAGACACCCGTCTCTTTGAATCGTCATTCGCACACAGTACTCTCTCTCTCTCTATATATATATATATAATTTTAAAAATATATTAATATTTAATTGGTGAAAAATATTAATTTTTGAATGGTGACTGGTAACAATGTATATTGGAATAATTATTAATATTATTAAAAAAATAGAATTTACATACAATCTAACTTATAAATTAGTTTTAAAATTAATAATAAATCCATAGACAAAATTATACTTACTAGCGGTCATGAATTCATGATTCATGAGTTTAGATTAAAAAATAATTGTATGTCTTTTTAAAGGTAATATGGATAAATAGAAAATTTGAAAAAATAATTTCTTATAATATCAAAACTAAAGCATAAAAACTCATTGATTTTTTTTTTCATAATATGAAATTTAAAAATTATGATAATTTGGAGGGTGGTGGATAATAATATTTTAGTTACATTGCTTTACATTTTTAGTTTTTTTTCATACCAAGGATAACTCAAAGTGATAAAAATATTTCTTAGTGCAAAAAAAAATTCATTTCAATATTATTATTATTATTTTAAAAAAACTTCATTCAACTTATTTTAGATAACATATTATTAAATAACATTTAAAAATATAACGATACAAAAAATTAGACTTAACATAAAATATAATTGGAAAATATCAATAATAAATCATCATTACATCATATGAAATTTAAAATGAATTGTATTAACTATTGCGGTTATAATTAATTGAAATTTTCTGGAAAATAATTGAAAATTATACATAAATATTTTTTATTTTTTAATTTTAGAAAAGATATTAATTTGAATGGGTAATGAGGACATATTAATTTACCTTTCCGTTAAATTTTTTTATATATTATTTTATACTTTATCCATGATTTTTAATGAATTCTTGCATATTGCTCTTAATGACATCAATTCTTGCTCTGATACCAATGGGGTTCAAGCACAACCCTGATACAATTTAGCCAGAGTACTTCTTCCCCTATAGCTATACCTTGCAAGTGGATACTCTTTTCCTCTAACTCATTGTTCAAAGATAATGCCTGTGCCTACTAACATGGCCGTCATAGTTCACCTATAACTAGGGAATACTGGTCGGGACATAGATTTCTTTAGGAATTCAAAAAGATTTCGAGAGAGAAAGAAAGACTTAGAACACCAAAACACTCATAAGTTTATTGATAGGAAATATTTTACAAGAGACTTGGTTATACACTATAGGAACACTTACAGAAGACTCAATAAGAAATTAAAACTCAGAAGTTTCGAACCAACTTATAGGAGTGACCGATTCTTCTGGCTTCTATGACAAGCTGCATATTGCAAGAGCTATACAAGACAACATTCCTATTCTAGAATCAAGACAAGATTCCTAATTTAAAATAAAGACAACAATCACATGAAGGATAACAAGACAAAACAAAACTACAAGATACAATAAATAAAAGACAAAGCTGGAGCCTTCTTCTTGTGACTGCCATATCTTGCATGTCTTGATGACTTGGCTATCAATTGTGCTGCATGGAAGGGCTGAAAGACACCTACTTGCATGATGGAGATAAAAGACAAAATAGGAGACACAAACTAAATGAAAAAAGTGTCTTCAAATGGTAAGATGTTTTTCCCCCGGATTCTTTTACTTGAAGATGACAAGGCTTCCCAGTTGCTGATTTCGTGCATGGCTGATTGCAAGTAATGGAGATTCCTCTTACTTGTGGTTACAAGGATTCCTTCCCTTCTTGTGAGATGACCAAATCTCATCTATGTGGAGTGACTGAATTGTTGGTGATGACTAGGACTCCATGAGTGAACTTGAAGCTGTCGATTTGCTGCATGAATTAGGAGTCTTCTCTTGACTAAGTTTTTGTGCCCAATGATAGCAATGGTAAGCCTCTGAGAGTGGAACTTCACAGTGAGTTGGGTACCCATCCCAAACAATGTGTTTTTCAGGCTGATTGTCTTCTTGAAAGATATCTGCATAATTTGAACTATAACTTGGTGATTCTTCTAGTGAAGCATTCTTAGATTTTAAGTAGACAAGAAGTTCATCACGAGCTAGGTTCATGGATGGTTGGGTTAAGGGTTCTTCAGTCAGGATCCATTTGTTGATCCATGGAGAAGGCATTGGCTTGTCATATGTCTTCTAGAAATCCATATGCCTTGTCATAAAATAATCTAAGTGTACAACGTAAACCTAATTTGTCTTTCCTGGAACATTGTGAAGCTTCTGTCAATAGTCTTCATACCAATCCTGAAAGGATTGAAAGAGAGTAAAATACTACCATAACAATGTATTAGCAAACTGATTTGGATTGGCAAAGAAGATCTTGAACTGGTATATCTCGATCTCTATGCCATAATAGCATAAAATTGCTAATGTCCATAGATACCGAAATTTATCTTCAGACATGGGACCTACATGAGGAAAATGCGTAATATTGCTGTAGGGTGATTTGAGTCGAAGGATACATTATGGAATCGATTTTGTTCTCGACAAGTTAAGGCTTGATGTTTAAATACAGTCTTCCAGGCATAGGTTTTGACTTGGTCAATTGTTTTACAATGGGATAGTTCAGGTGGGTAAAATTCTAGGATAGTGAATATGAAGGGTATAGGTTTTGATGCAAAACAAATTGCGAAAAAAACAGGCTAAACAGAAGAAAAGATAGGAATTTGTGAAAACGGTCTAGTTTTCTGTAATGCAACACAAAAGTTGAAAATTAATTCAAAACTCAACAACCTTAATCTAAAAACGATTAGCAAAATATATCATAACCCTAACCAAACATTAAAAAAAAAAAAACAACAAAATTACCAAAATACACTTAAAACATAAATAAAAAACCCAAAAGATCATCAAAATGATCTGGGATGGCCCAAAACTGCCTCAATAAATGGCAAAGGGATGGGTTTTGATCTTTGGGCTATTTCCAATCACCCAGCCAAATTTGAGCCCATTCGGAGCTCGGGCCACTTGATTTCTACTAACGCTTTTGGCCTGACATCATCCTCCCTAACTAGGAAAAGATTCGTCCGCGAATCTAAATTGTCCTCACCAATTGTGTCAACTGCATCATTTGCTGAATCATCCTCTTCTTCCGAGTGGTAAGGTGACAAATCAGCAGCATTAAAAGTACTTGACACATTGCACCTGCCCGGCAAGTCAACTTTGTAGGCATTGTCATTTATTCGTTCAAGCACCTGAAGGGGACCGGTTCCCGAATCCACTAGGAAACGAATCCGGAGTCCCAGGATTTTAAAATAAATTTTCTCTCACATAAAGAGTTCGAGAACGATACCTGGAATGATGCGGAGATCTTGTAGAGATCAGTCCTGCGAAATGCATCTGGACTTCTTGATCTACTTGCATAAGATCTTCTAATCTATTCCATATCTGTCTGGGTGAATAGAAAGGAAAATAAAAGATCGGAGAATTCTGTTGAGTGGAGTGGAGAACAGACATTCTGTAATTTTTCTGTAGAGAGAAAAATTACGTCTGTTCTCTTTTTCTTAGGGTTTCAGAAGGATCGTCTTTTTTTTCTGTTCTGTTTATTATAGGATTAAAATTAATCTTTTAAATAACTAAAATAGAAATAGGGGTTTTCTATGGGCCAAGAGCCCAACAGCCCAACAATCCTTTTATT
>JAOXNR010042817.1:0-19526 GCA_028571225.1 Parsonsia alboflavescens | reverse complement strand
AAGGATACATCCACTTATTTCGCAGCCAAAACGACGTCGTTTTGGCTGTTGCGCTCCAGTTGCGCTCCACCAGTTGCATTTTATAGCAATTCCGTATATATATATATATCTGTAGAAGTTTTCTATTATGAGCAATTTCGCACACTGTGCACCAAGCCAAAATGACATCGTTTCAGCGAGGTGTGGTTTGAAAAAAAAAATTAAATTAGGGGTGAAGAGTCCATCGTGTGCAAATTTCTCATTCTCTCCTTCTTCCTTCTCTCTCTCTCTCTCTCCCTCTCCATCTTCTCTCTCTCCTTCAGGTTTTTTTTCCTTCTTCTCTCTTTCACGGTGGCGAGGGGTGCGGTGGTGTGGGGTGTTGGTGGAGGTAGCGGCAGGGGCGAGCACAACGCGGTGGTAGGTGGGTTGGCGGGGGTGGGCATCGAGTGGTGGTGGTGGTGTTGGGTGGTGTCGGTTCCTCTCTCTCCCCACAACTGTGAGAGGTGCGATGGTGTGGGGTGTTGGTGGAGGTGGAGGCAAGGGTGAGCACAGCGTCGTGGTAGGTGGGTTGGCAAGGGTGGGCATTGGGTGGTGTCAATTCCAAATCTGCTCTTCTTCTTTTTTTTTTTTAGATCTGTATGATGGTGGTGGTGGGTGGTGGTGGAAGAGTGCTGTAGCATCCCTGTCTCTCTGCCATGCAGCTTGTTGGTTTGGTTTTTTTTTTTTTTTTTGTGCTAAAACCTGTGCGACCTTGCATAGGATAGAAAATCTCTTTATCTATATATATCTTAGATAAATAAATATTATCTAACCATAAAAGTGATAAAGGACATGAAGTGGAAAATAATAAAGTTTTTGACAACTTTTAACTATAGCAAAGAGTTCTTTTTCATTTATATGATATCTTATTTGTGTTTCAGAAAATATTCCTGAACAATATCTACATACATCTTCTTGAGGTGAATCTATTTTTAAAATTCCACTCCATCCATATTCAGAACCATCAGTTTCTAATATCAATTTATCATTATCCTTTTGTAAATGTAATTTAGGTAAATCTTTACACTTTCATTTTATCTCTTTTACCCTATCTTCTAAATATCTATTAAATTCAAATACTAATTGAAAAGTTTGTCTATCAACTACATATAGCTTGGATGCAATTAGTTCCAATATATCAATTGGAAAATTTGAGAAATCCTTTTATAAAGAAGTAATCATTACCTTAATAGATATCATTTAAAACAACAAAGAAAAGTGAAATTAAAATAAATAAAATCTCCATTTTCTTTAGCTAATCTTCCTTAGACATGCTAAATTCACTTTTTTTCTTTAGCGATGCCTGAGCTGTATGCACGCACCTCGACATTCTATTTATCCAGGAGGGTATTGGTGGGATTCAAACTTGAGACCTATGAATGCACGCTCGCCACTCCACCCACTGGGATGTCTCAAAAGAGACAGACATGCTAAATTCTAAATGAAATTAGAAGCATAGTTTAACATTCTAAGGAAACTTTGTACTTGTTTTTTATCTTTTAATCAATCTGGAAAAGCTTATCAATTTTGATAATGTTTATCCTCATTTTACCCATTTCTAATTTTCTATTTCTTTTATAAATATATCCCCCAATTTTTTCTATATATATATATCTAAGATATATATAGACAATGTTATGATAAATATAGAAGTTTACAATGAGGTAGATAACTTAGTTCACCTAGATAACCCAGATATAGATGTAGATTTAAACCAGTTAATCAATGATTATAATGATGAACATATGATTGATGACAATACTTGGGGATATAGATCAGATTAATGGCTTGTGAAAGATGTGAAATACTTCTTGATAAAATAAAAGAGATAGATAGAAGCACAAAAGATTGTAAATAAGAACGAAAATATTGGGACTTTACGTCAACTTACTATAGGATTTTTGGTGCATCTGGAGAAACACCGATAATAATTCAAGAAAAAATAGAGGAACATATCTTTTATGGATGAGACTTAGACAAAAACAGATAAATAGACATAAAAAATTAACTAAGCATTATAGAGAAGATCATTTAAATAGATAAATATCAAAAGTTAGAGAAACAAGACAGTTCGTTAAAAATAGAAAAATATTTAACAGAAATACAAAAAACGATAATTTATTTTGGAGAAAAAATATTACAAGAATTACAAGATAATAATAAAATACTTGATAAGAAATTAAGACAGGATATAAAAGTCAGATTAAAAGAAATTTAGAAAAAATGAAAATCCCAGAAGGATACGATGGAAATAATCTAAGATGGTAAGTTCAGATTTTGATAATGAAAACTATGGGATAGAAAATTTAATTACACAGATAGGTGATTTAACACTTCAAGAATATAATTTTTTAAATATTAAGCCTAATTATGCTATGAAAACTGAGTGGAATCCTAATATAAACAATATACCTAGTACCAGTAGTAGTCAACCAACTATACGAAGAACCAGTTTTGATAAGCCTACAAGAGGATATGCAGCAGTTCAGGTTGCAATGAACAAAACACCTCTATGGGAGATAAAAAATGAACCGATTAATCCATTTCGAATTTATTTAGATTTGGGTTATGTAAAAAACACAGAGAAAGCTATAAATAAATGGGAAACTTCTTTAAGGATAGCAGTATCTGTTAATAAAATGGATTTTGACTTGACTAAAGGTTTTTTAGAACGAAGTTTAGTTAATAGTGTCCTTAGATTTTGGCAAAACATAGAAGAAGAAACTAAAAAATATATAGATGGTGAAGACGATAATATAGCAAATTTTATATCTAGAGCTGCTGAAATAATGAGATTAGAGTTTGTTGGAGAAGGAAACTTTCTAAAAGATCCAGGAACAATTAACAAATATATGATTGCATTAATGAAATTACAATTATGTGATATTTGTGAAATAGATAGATACATGTGTGTTTTTCAAGATTATTATTACCATATTTACAATAGAGTCTCAGACACAAATACTTATTTTCCCTTGTTTTTGGATAAGATACCTGACCATTGGGGTAAAAAATTAATGGATACTTATAACCCACAGAAACATTAGAAAAAGAATAACTCACCTAAAAGATGCCTATAATGATAGGATGTGATTCACCTTATTTTTATGGTAAGATTAAAAAGAGATATAAAAAATGAAAATATTATAAAAAGAAAAGATATTACAAACCTAAAAAGCCTACAAATGTCGGGAAAAGAGATAAAAAAAAATCCAAAAGACTGTAAATATTATTACTGTCATGAGATTGGATATTATGCAAATAGATGCCCTAAGAAATTTGAGAAAAATAAAAAGAAAATAGAAATAGATGATGATATTGAGGAAATGATAGCACAAGGAGAATTTGTTCAGATAAATGATTTCGAAAATCTAGAATCAGATTATAGATATAATTGGAACAAGTTTGTCCCATGAAAATATAGATAATTCTCTAGAATATATTGGAGAGTATAATCAAGATATATTAGTAGATAACAGAAAGTTAAAACAAATACAACGAGAAAACTATTCTTTATCAAACTACTCAGGATCTAAAGTTAATATACTAGATAAACTAGGGATTAAACCTAGGAAACATCATCTTTTTTATGGATCGAATATTCAAGAAAGAGCCTTAGAAGTTTCTCTTACTTCTTATAAAGTAATGATACCTTTACTTTCTAAAAAAGATATTCAAGAAAAATTACAAAAGATAAAACCTAAAATTAGGAACACTTTAGGATGGATACATATAGGAGCAATTCAGATGATGATAAAATCAACATTTAAAGAAGGATTAGATACACCTATTGATTTGGCCATAATGGATAACAAAATTCAAGAGAGAAAAGAAGCCTGTTTAGGAATTTTGAGGGATAATCTACAATATGGAAAATTAAAGTTTAATGTTTACCCTAATATTTCATATCATCTGCATGATAGAGATTTTGATAAAACTTTTAAGTTTGTCACAAGATTTTAAAAGAAAAGAATTTTTTAATGATAATAATAGACCATATTCGATTACATATATGATTTCACAAGCTATTTCAAATACTCATCACTCTGAATGTTTTGTTATAAAAGATACAATAGATTTTCCTTACTTGTTTAATGAGGTTAGTCAGATTCAAATGCCTAACTTACTGGAGATTGAAAAAATAGGAAATATACCCTTAGAACTTGATTTAAGGCATAAACCAATAATAACTTCTAATCGATAAACACCTAAACTATCTTTCACAAAATCAAAGGTCATAGGTAGACAAAACTCATCAAGATATCTAAAAGATGTGATAGAATCTAAAGAAGATAGTTTAAAAAACTATAAAATAAGAATAGAATATTTTAATGGATTAGAATTGACTTCGATGAATATATTAATAGATATTGGAGCTAATGTAAATTTTATTAGTCATAAATTATGTGATAAATTACACAAATTTAAGTTACAAGATACACATTAATATGCAAACTTTAAAGGAGAAATACATAAGGTAAATGAAGCGATAGAAACTATATTAAGATTTGGTAATGAAACTATTCCCGTAAGATTATAGATAGAAAATGAAGGATTTGATGATACTTTAGAAGTCATGTTAGGAATAACCTTCCTAGATAAAGTGAAACCATATCAGATAACCTCTTATGGATTAAAGATTACGTATAGGAAAAGAATGACTTATATTCCTAGATGACTAGTCCTTGTAGAATTTATATACCTATAGGAATAACATATAAAGATTATAAAGCAGAATATTTGCTGCTTATACAGATTGTGGTGCAGGATCATGTTTATGTAAAGCAGATTGCTTTAATAAGGAATATCAACAAGATTTAAAACCTATTAAAGGTAGGCATATTTCAAATAATGTCATATATCTAGATAAAGGAATAGAAAGACCGATAATATTATTTGGATCCTTGTTGATAATATGTCGTCCATTTTATTTCCATCATATTGGAACAGATATTTTGCTTGGAAACAACTTCTTACATTTATTTCATAAGATTACATTTGATACCATTTTATATCAAGTGCTATTTAAGACACCATGTAAACATTTGATAGCAGTAAAAAGATTATGGAATGTATATCAAAAGGATTGTCCTATTAGATTTCAACCCCGCACAGCCAAGTGTGGTGATACAAGATACAAAGAAAAACCGATTTTACCAAAAATAACACCTTTATTACAATATCAAGTAATGTTAAAAAACTTGAGAACGAGATAGAAAGAATAAAATATGGATTAGAAGAATGTTTTTCTAATAACCCACTTCAATTTTGAGAGAAAAATAAGATAGAAGCTATGATAGAAATGAAATATAAAGAAAAAATCATTATTGTAACACCTATGAGATATAGTCAAGAAGATTAGGAAGAATTTAAGATACAGATACAGGAATTGATTAATCAAAAATTGATTAGAGCTAGTAAATCTCCTCATAGTTCACCGGTCTTTATGGTTAGAAACCATGCAGAGATAGTACGAAAATAAAGTTAGAATGGTAATTAACTATAAGAAGCTAAATAATAATACTATATTTGATGGATATTTCTTACCACATAAAGAAAGTCTCAAAAATTGGACAAAGAATAAAAATCATATTTTAATTTCATTATGAGGGTGGGTTGGGAAATAAAAATGCATAAGGAGAGTATCCCAAACACTGCTTTCTCTACTCCACGGGAACATTACGAATGGTTAGTTCTGTCATTTGAATTAAAAAATGCACCTCGTATGCTTCAAAGAAAAATGGATAATATATTTAAAGATTATAATTTCTTATTTGTTTATGTTGATGATGTTTTAGTCCTATCTAATAATTTAGATTCTCACTTAAAACATCTGGATACATTTGTTAATTTATGTTTAGATTATGGATTAGTCTTAAAGCAAAAAAAGGCAAAGATTCTTCAAAATGAGATAGAATTTTTAGGTATGCAAGTAGACGGAACTGGTATAAAACTTCAGAGTCATATCCTTGAAAAAATATAAGTTTTTCTAGATAGATTAAAAGATAAACAATACGTATAGAGTTTCTTTGGAATGTTAAATTATGCTCAAAAGTTAGCATGTCTAAGAAAACCTTTGCAGGAAATTCTTAGAAAAGATAAAGTATTTGAGTTCAATAGATATTTAGAAGGTAGAGTAAAAGAAATAAAAGAGAAATGTAAAGATTTACCTAAATTACAATTACTAAAGGATAGGGATAATTTAATATTAGAGATTGATGCTTTTGAATATGGGTGGAGTGGAATTTTAAAAATAGATTCACTATAAGAAGATGTATGTAGATATTGTTCAGGAACATTTTCTGAAACACAAATAAGATATCATATAAATGAAAAAGAACTCTTTGCTATAGTTAAAAGTTATCAAAAACTTTATTATTTTCTACTTCATGTCCTTCATCACTTTTATGGTGAGATAATATTTATTTATCTAAGATATATAGAGATAAAGAGTTTTTTTTCATTTATGTGATAACTTAAAGATTGCAAGGAAGAACGAGAATATTGGGACGTTAGGTCAGCTTACTATAGGATTTTTGGTACATCTGAAGAAACACCGATAATAATTCAAGAAAAAATAGTGGAAGATATCTTTTTATTTATGAGACTTAGACAAAAACAGATTAATAGACATAAAAAATCAACTAAGTATTACAGAGAAGATCATCTAAATAGATAAATATCAAAAGTTAGAGGAACAAGATAGATCGTTAAAAATAGAAAAAGATTTAATAGAAATATAAAAAATGATAATTTATTTTGGAGAAAAAATATTAAAAGAATTACAAAATATTAATAAAATACTTGATAAGAAATCAGACGAAACTAAGATAGGAGATAAAAGTCAAATTAAAAGACATTTAGAAAAAATGAAAATACCAGAAGGATATGGTGGAAATAATCTAAGTTGGTAAGATCAGATTCTGATAATGAAAACTATGGGGTAGATAATTTAATTACACAAATAGGTGATTTAACACTTCAAGATGATAATTTTATAAACATTGAGCCAAATTATGCTATGAAAACTAAGTGGAATCCTAATATAAACAATATATCTAGTACCAATAGTAGTCAACCAACTATAAGAAGAACCAGTTTTGATAAGTCTGCAAAAGGAATGAACAAAACACCTCTAGGGGATATAAAAGATCAACCGATTAATCCATTTGGAATTTATTTAGATTTGGATTGTGTAAAAAACACCAAAGAAGCTATAGATAAATGGGAAACGTCCTTAAGGATAGTAGTATCTGTTATTAAATTGGATTTTGACTTGACTAAAGGTTTTTTAGAACAAACTTTAGTTAATAGTGTCCTTATATTTTGGCAAAACATAGAAGAAGAAACTAAAAAATGTATAGATGGTGAAGACGATAATATAGCAAATTTCATATCTAGAGTTGTTGAAGCAATAAAATTAGAGTTCGCTGGAGAAGGAAACTTTCTAAAAGATCTATTAACAATTAATAAATATATCATTGCATTAATGAAATTACTATTATGTGATATTTGTGAAATAGATAAATACATATGTGCATTTCAAGATTATTATTACCATATTTACGATAGGGTTTTAGATACACATACTTATTTGCAATTGTTTTTCGCTAAGATTTCTGACCCTTGGGGTAAAAAATTAATGGATACTTATAACCCAGGAACAGCAAATACAATAGGAAAAAGGATAACTAGCCTGAAAGATAAATTAAGTGAATGGTGTAGAGATACAATATCAGCTAAACTGACAAAAGGATTAAAGAACAGAATATCTTTATGCTGTGATGATCCAAAGATGCCTATAACAATAGAATGTGATTCACCTTATTTTAATGGTAAGATTAAAGAGAGATATAAAAAAATAAAATATTATAAAAAGAGATATTTTAAAAGACGAAACGTTAGACATTATAAGAAGAAAACATATTACAAACCTAAAAAGCCTACAATTGTCAGGAAAAGAGATAATAAAAATCCAAAAGATTGTAAATGTTATTACTGTCACGAGATTGGACATTATACCAATAGATGCCCCAATAAATTTGAGACAAATAAAAAGAAAAGAGAAATAAATGGAGATATTGAGGAAATGATAGCACAAGGAGAATTTGTACAAATAAATGATTTTGAAAATATAGAATCAAATTATAGTGTTTTTATATATACAGACACAAAATATGAATCCACTTCAAAAGATGAATGAACAAGATAAAATTGGAACAAGTTCGTCCCATGAAAATATAGATAATTCTATAGAATATACTGGAGAGTATAATCAAGATATATTAGTAGATAAGAGAAAGTTAAAACATATACAACGAGAAAACTTTTCTTTATCAAACTACTCAAGATTTAAAGTTAATATACTAGATATACTAGGGATTAAACCTAAGATACATCATCTTTTTTACAAATTAAATATTCGAGAAAGAGCTTTAGAAGTTTCTCTTACTTCTAATAAAGTAATGATACCTATACTTTCTAAAAATGATATTCAAGAAAAATTACAAAAGATAAAACCTGAAACTAGGAACACTTTAGGATGGATACATATAGAAGCAATTCAGATAATGATAAAATCAACATTTAAAGAAGGATTAGATACACCTAGTGATTTGGCCATAATGGATAACAGAATTCAAGATAGAAAAGAAGCCTGTTTAGGAATTTTGAGGGGTAATCTACAATATGGAAAATTAAAGTTTAATGTTTACCCTATAATTTTATATCATCCGCATGTTAGAGACTTTGATAAAACTTTAAGTTTGTTACAAGATTTTAAAAGAAAAGAATTTTTTAAGGATAATAACAAACCATATTCGATTACATATATGATTTCATATGCTATTTCAAATACTCATCACTCTGATTTTTTTGTTATAAAAGACACAATAGATTTTCCTTACTTGTTTAATGAGGTTAGTCAGATTCAAATGCCTAACTCACCAAATATTGAAGAAATAGAAAATATAACCCTTAAAACTTGATTTAAGGCATAAACCGATAATAACTTCTAATCAATATACACCTAGACTATCTTTCACAGAATCAAAGGTCATAGGTAGAAAAAACTCATCAAGATATCTAGAAGATGCGATAGAATCTAAAGAAGATAGTTTAAAAAATATAAAATAAGGTTAGAATATTTTAATGGATTAGAATTTACTTTAGTAAATATATTAGTAGATACTGGAGCTAATGGAAACTATATTAGTCATAAATTATATGATAAATTACATAAATTTAGATTACAAGATACACATCAGTATACAAATTTTAAAGGAGAAATACATGAGATAAATGAAGCAATAGAAACTATATTAAGGTTTGGAAATGAAACTATTCTGTTGATATTGTTAATTGAAAATGAAGGATTCAATGACACTTTAGAAATCATGTTAAGAATAACCTTCCTAGATAAAGTGAAACCATGTCAGATAACATCTTATGGATTAAAGATCATATAGAGGGGCAAAAAATGATTTATATTCCTAGATGACGAGTCCTTATAGTATTTACATACCCATAGGAATTAATATATAAAGATTATAAAGCAAAATATTTTGCTGCTTATATAGATTGTGGAGCAGGATCATGTTTATGTAAATCAGATTGCTTTCTTAAGGAATATCAACAAGATTTAAAACCTATTAAAGGTTAGATATTTCAAATAACATCATAAGCCTAGATAAAGGGATAGAGAGACCGATAATATTATTAGGATCCTTTTTGATAAAATGTCCTCCATTTTATTTTTATAATACTGGAACAGATATTTTACTTGGAAACAATTTCTTACAGTTATTTCATAAGATTATATCAAGTGCTATTTAAGACACCATGTAAACATTTGATAGCAGTAAAAAGATTAAGGAATGTATATCAAGAGAATTTTCCTATTAGATTTGAACCTCGCATAGCCAAGCGTGGTGATATGGGATACAAAGAAAAATCGATTTTACCAAAAAGAACACCGTTATTACAATATCAAGTTATGTTTAAAAAACTTGAGAATGAGACAGAAAGGATAAAAAATAGATTAGAAGAATGTTTTTCTAATAACCCACTTCAATTTTGGGAGAAAAATAAGATAGAAGCTACGTTAGAAATGAGGGTAACACCTATGAGATATAGTCCAGAAGATCAAGAAGAATTTAAAATACAGATACAGGAATTGATTAATCAAAAATTAATTAGAGCTAGTAAATCTCCTCATAGTTCACCAGCTTTTATGGTTAGAAACCATGCAGAAATAGTACGAAAATAAAGTTAGAATGGTAATTAACTATAAGAAGCTAAATGATAATACCATATTTGATGTATATTTCTTACCACATAAAAAAAGTCTCATAAATTGGACAAAGAATAAAAAAATATTTTCTAAATTTGATTGTAAGAATGGATTTTGGAAAATAAAAATGCATAAGGAGAGTATCTCAAACACTACTTTCTCTACACCATGGACATCACTGATGGTTAGTTATGTCATTTGGATTAAAAAATGCACCTCAGATATTTCAAAGAAAAATGGATAATATATTTAAATATTATAATTTCTTATTTGTTTATGTTGATGATGTTTTAGTCCTATTTGATGATTTAGATTCTCACTTAAAACAGTTGGATATATTTGTTAATTTTTGTTTAAAAAATGGTTTAGTCTTATCACAAAAAAAAAGGCAAAAATTCTTCAAAATGAGATAGAATTTTTAGGTATGCAAGTAGATGGAACTGGTATAAAACTTTAGAGTCATATCCTTGAAAAATTATCAACTTTTCCAGATAGATTAAAAGATAAAAATCAAGTACAGAGTTTCCTTGGAATGTTAAATTATGCTTCTGACTATGTCTAAGAAAACCTTTACAGGAAATTTGTAAAAAAGATAAAGTATTTGAGTTCAATAGATATTTAGAAGATAGAGTAATAGAAATAAAAGAGAAATGTAAAGATTTACCCAAATTGCAGTTATCAAATTATAGTGATGATTTAATATTAGAGACTAATGCTTCTGAATATGGATGGAGTTGAATTTTAAAAATAGATTTACCACAAGAGGATGTATGTAGATATTGTTCTAGAACGATTTATGACACACAGAATAGATATCACATAAATGAAAAAGAACTCTTAGCTACAGTCAAAAGTTGAAAAAGACTTTATTATTTTCTACTACCTAAGAGATTTAAATTAAAAATGGATAACACACGGGGTAAGGCATTTATTCAGAATAATTTACCTTCTAAATCTGAGTATAAAAGATATATTAGGTGGCAGATGCCATTATTTGAATATTCTTTTGATATTGAAATTATTAAGTCTAATTAAAATGTTTTAGCAGATTTTCTGACCAAAAATGGTAAATCTCATGAAAAAGATCATTGATATGATTAATGAAATGGATGCCAAAATTCAATCGATAAGACACAATGTGACAGATATTACTGATATTGCCCACTATAAAAATGCAGAAGAAATTGATAGCCTATTAATGGCAGAGTGTTCAATGATAATGGCAAAGATAGGAAACTATTCTGTTTCCAAGGAAGTCATAGATAATTTATTATAAAGGATAGAACTAGAAAAAGTTGAGATTCCAATCACTAGAGAATGTTCGACTCCGACGAGCAAGGACAAAGGTAACAAGGAAGATATTTCTTTACGTCCTCAAAGGACAAAAACTCCTTCTGATATTCCTATAAGAAATCTCGATATTTCGTCACCAGGCAGACACAGTGAGATTATGAGAGAATTATACTCTCTTAAAAATATAGATAACCGATATTTAAATTTTTCTATAATTTATCTCAGAATAAATTATTTGGAAGATTCTGAATCAAATGAAATTAGATATTAGTATAACTTTGGAGCTATAAACTCGATATTTATGACTTCGCCTAATTTTCCAAAAATCAGTTCACTACCATTCTGGATTAAAGAAGGTGTTAAAGATTGCTACATGCATAATCCCACGATATCACCGTATGATGTCTTGGTGCTCAAATTCTTATCTGCAAGCCCTGATTTCTACAAGGATGATTTGTACAACTCCTATCATTATATCCAATTAGGGAAAGCAAAAACTTTTTCAACCAAGACATTAGACATAAAAAGAGATTTTGTCAAGAATAATGATGAAGATGTACATTATTGAAGAGCCATTGGAATCAGAATTGTACTCCAAGGGATGGAAAGCTGCTTCAAGAAAGGTTTCCATACTTATGGAGGAATGAAAAGTCACTTTTCAATAATGATAGCTCCAACTAGATCAACACCACCATCAGTTGATAGATATTTAAGGATGAAGATAAGGATGCTTGAAAGTGGACAAATCAAATCTAGCCCTACAGCACAAAGGAAGATTTGCTAGCCAAGGCAGCACATGAGAGATGTATGTCCAGCATGTCAGAAAAATAAAGATAAGGATAAGATGGAATGATATTCCAGTACGGAGGGCGAATGAGATCATGACAAGAAGAGCCAAAAGAAGATAAGAAGACTATAAATAATCCTTGCCAGCCAACTAAAGATTAGGCCAACTCATAAAAGACTTAAAGTTTCAGCCACCTCATACAAGGAGATAAGAACGTAGTAAATAAGTTTTGATAGCACAACAAAAGGAGTAAATGAAATTGGCCAGCACATCAAAGAATGTTAAATTTTTCTGCCAGGTTCAGCCAAGTAGATAGGATCACATGTAATACAATGTACTTTTACTTTTAGCAAAGTGTAGGATAAATAGAAGAGCCCTGCCAACCAAATCTTTTCAACTTTGTAAAAAATTTCAGTCCTTGTACTTTCAGCTTTGGTGTGTACTTTTCTCACCTTCTGTAAACCTTTGGTATGAGTAAATAAAAAAGTTTCCTTTCATTCTCTATATTTCAAAAAAGTATGTTATTTCTTGCTCATAAACTTTTCTCAGTTTATATATAAAAGTCCCCAAATATTCCATACTCCAAATTTCCTTACACCTAAAGGTGGAAAACGAATTTAGGTTGTGCTGGGTTATTCTGAATGGACGGTAGGAAAGTTATCTGGTTTAAGGTTGGTGTTGAGATACACGTTGAAAGTTCCATCGGATACCTAGAGTAATTCTAGTCAAAGCGGAAACGAAGGTACGGAAGCATAGTGGACCTTTTTCTGTAAGTTGAAAAATTTTATGATATTTGAATAATATATTTTCTATGTATAGAGAATGAATATGGAACTTGAAAGAAATTGCTCAGACTTACCACTTGATATATTAGAAATAATTGCATCTAAACTGTTTCTTGTTGATAGACAAAACTTTCAATCTGTATGTCGTACTTGGGATATTGCTGTTAGGGCCTATAATAATCATAGTAACTACTATTTCAAAGAATATCTTAGTGGAAAATTAGATAATAAAAAATAGAGATTTTATTTACTTCAACTTTACTTTTATTAACTATTTTAAATAATAAATTTTCTATAATCACTACTTACGGTGATAGTATATTAAAAAATAAAAATAAAAATAAAAAAAACCGTACTTAAACAAATTCTAAAACCGATTACTCCGATTTACATCTAGATATATTAGAACTGATAGCATCTAAATTACCCGCCCTAGATAGACAAACATTTCAATTAGTCTACATAACCGGGATTACGCTATTAAGACTCACAATCTACACCAAACAGATTATTATAAACAGATTATGAAAGGAAAACCCGATAAAGATAAAAGAAATTTTTTTTATTTCAACCTTAGTTTACTTAATTACTATAAATAATATGATTATCGAAATTGAAAGAGATTTCTCTAAACTGCCAAATGATGTGCTAGAATTGATTGCATCTAAATTATTTAATATTGATAGAAAAACTTTTAGATTGGTATGTCATGACTAGAATATTGTAGTCAAGTCCTATAACGACCATAGATACAACTACTATAGAATGGAATACTACTATTGAAGATATTATTACAAATGATAGACATCGATATAATAGTTATTAATGTTAATGTTACATATTTGATAATAAAACATGATAATATGATAAGAAAACACTATGATTTTGAATAATATAGACAATGTTACGATAAATATAGAAGTTCAGGATGAAAATTTAGAAATTCTCTTGACAGAACAGAACAAAAACCCAAATCAGGGGGGTGAGGTAGATAACTTAGTTCACCTAGATAACCAAGACATAGATATAGATTTAAACCAGTTAATCAATGATTATAATGATGAATATATGATTGATGACAATAGGTGGGGATATAAATCAGATTAATGGCTTGTGAAATATGTGAAATACTTCCTAATAAAATAAAAGAGATAGATAGAAGCATAAAAGATTATAAGGAAGAACGAAAATATTAGGACTTTAGGTCAACTTACTATAGAATTTTTGGTACATTTGGAGAAACACCAATAATAATTCAAGAAAAATAGACGATCATATCTTTTTATGGATGAGACTTAGACCAAAACAGATAAATAAACATAAAAAATTAACTAAGCATTATAGTGAAGATCATTTAAATGGATAAATATCAAAAGTTAGAGGAACCAGATAGTTCGTTAAAAATAGAAAAAGATTTAACAAAAATACAAATAACGATAATTTATTTTGGAGGAAAAATATTAAAAGAATTACAGGATATTAATAAAATATTTGATAAGAAATCAGAAGTAATTAAGATTGGAGATAAAAATCAGATTAAAAGAAATTTAGAAAAAATGAAAATGCCAGAAGCATACAGTGGAAATAATCTAAGATGGTAAGTTCAAATTCTGAAAATGAAAACTATGAGGTAGATAATTTAATTACACAGATAGGTGATTTAACACTTCAAAATGAAAATTTTATAAACATTAAGCCTAATTATGCTATGAAAACTGAGCGGAATCCTAATATAAACGATATACCTAATACCAGTAGTAGTCAACCAACTATAAGAAGAACCAGTTTTGATATGTCTACAAGAGGATATGCAGAAGTTCAGGCTACAATGAACAAAACACCTCTAGGGTATATAAAAAATGAACCAATTAACCATTTGGAATTTATTTAGATTTAGATTGTGTAAAAAACACCGAGGAAGCTATAGATAAATGGGAAATATCTTTAAGGATAGCAGTATTTGTTAATAAAATGGATTTTGAAGTGACTAAAGGTTTTTTTTAGCACGAAGTTTAGTTAATAGTGTGCTTAGATTTTGGCAAAATATAGAAGAAGAAAGTAAAAAATATATAGATGGTGAAGACGATAATATAGCAAATTTCATATCTAAAGTTGCTGAAGCAATAAGATTAGAGTTTGCTGGAGAATGAAACTTTCTAAACAATCCAGGAACATTTAATAAATATATGATTGCATTAATGAAATTACTATTATGTGAGATTTGTGAAATAGATAGATACATATGTGTTTTTCAAGATTATTATTACCATATTTACAATAGAGTTTCAAATACACATACTTATTTGCCCTTGTTTTTTGCTAAGATTCCTGACCCTTGGGGTAAAAAATTAATGGATACTTATAACCCAGGAACCGCAAATACAATAGGAAAATGGATAACTCACCTAAAAGATAAATCAAGCGAATGGCGTGGTGATGCGATATTAGCTAAACTAACGAAAGGATTAAAGAAAAGAATCTCTTTATGTTGTGATGATCCAAATATGCCTATAATGATAGAATGTGATTCACCTTATTTTTATGGTAAGATTAAAGAGAGATATAAAAAGTGATATTTTAAAAGACGAAAAGTTAGAAATTATAAAAAGAAAAGATATTACAAACCTAAAAAGCCTACATATGTCAGGAGAAGAGATAATAAAAATCCAAAAGATTGTAAATGTTATTAGTGTCATGAGATTGGGCATTATGCAAATAGATGCTAATGCCAGGCATGATTCCCGAGGCCTTGGTCCGAGCTCAGATTAGGCTCAAATTTGACTGGGTGCCCCGGAACTGCACAACATTTATTTGTGGTGGTGTATTTCAACGACATTCTGATTTTCGGTAGTTCAGTTGGGCAACATTTACAACATTTGAGAGAAGTATTTGAGGCACTAAGGGAACAGAAGTTGTTCGCAGATTTGAAGAAGTGTCACTTTTTGACAGATCAAGCGACGTTTTAGGGGTACGTTGTGTCAGGTGAAGGTATTCAAACGGATCCCGCGAAGGTGGAGGCGATTCTGAATTGGGAGACACCAAAGACGATGTTTGATGTTCGAAGTTTCCATGGACTGGCATCCTTCTACAGGTGATTTATCCGAGGTTTCAGTTCCATCATTGCGCAATTGATAGATTGTTTGAAGGGAAGTGGGTAAGTATGGACTGTCGATGTAGATTCGGCTTTCCGATTACTAAAACAAAAGGTAGCAGAAGCTACTGTTCTAATATTACCTGACTTTTTTTTAAGTACATTGTGAAATTTTATAACTTGGTGGATCTAGAGAAGTATTCTGAGATTTCAAGTAGACTAAGAGTTTATCACGACCCAGTTTCATAGTTGGGTTAATCATAGGCTCTTTGGATAAGATCTATTTGGTGATTGATGGAGAAGGCCAAGGCTTGTAATAGATTCCTTCAAAATTCATATGTTAGGCCATAACATAATCTAAGTGCACAATGTACACCTGATATGTCTCAATCGGATCACCGGGGAGACTTTGGCAATAATCATTGTACCAATCCTGCGCTGACTGGAAAAGGGTGAAATAATGCCAAAGAAGTGTATCAACAAATTGACCGGGATTGGAAAAAATGGTTTTGAAACTGTGGATTTCGATTTCTATAGGATAATAACAAAGGATTGCTAGGGTCCATAGATACCGAAATTTAGATTCTGAGAATGGTTTTGTTGAAGTAAACACAGAAATGTTGGTGTAGGGATAATCAAGGTCAAAAGCTACATCTTGGAAATGGTTTTTTTCTCAACAGGTCAGGGCTAGGTGCTAGAAAACCGTTCTTCTGGCATATCTTTTGACTTGTTCGATTGTCTGAGAGTGGGTTAACTCTGGTGGGTAGAATTCTCGGATGGTGAAGATAAAAGGTATAGGCTCGGGTAGGCTTCCAAAGAATAAGGTGGGTAAGGGTTTTTTCTTTGGTATGGATGAAAGGTCAGCTAGAACATTGGATTCTCCTTCAATGTGTTGGACTTGGAATTGATACTTGGAGAACCAATCTTTTAAGCGGAGAAACTGAGGCTCAGGAATGGCTTTGTTTTTTAATTCCACGATCTTTGGGAACGAGGAGTTATCCATCTGCAAGGTGAAATCTTGACTGATCAGATGAAATACAAATTTCTTGATACCATACTTAACTGCCAGAATTTCCATGATTGTGGTGTGGTAATGCTTTTCTGCACCTTTGAATTGCTCACTGGCATGTCTGCAATAATTTTTTTGACCATTGAGTTCTTCGATAAGGATTGCTCCCCAGAACTCATAACTGGCATCTGTTTGCAAGATCCTATGACCTGTGGATGGGATGTGTAGTGGCAAGGGTTGTTGACACTTCTGTTTAAGGGTTTGGACGACTATGGTGTGTTCAGGACTCCAATGTGGAGGTTTTTTCTTCAGGAGTTGTGACAACAGACTGGTGTATTTGGAGGAGTTAGGAAGGAAGGCTTTGATGTAGTTAATGATGCAGAGGAATTATTGGATCTCTTTTACGGAAAGGTTCTCATTTGGAAATGAAGGAAGGGTTTCAACAAGGTGAGGACCTGGCTGGATTTTTCCGTTTGAGATTTTCATACCGAGGTATTCAATCTCATGGAGGCCAATGGAGCTTTTCTTTTCTGAGATCATGATACCCTAGGATTTGACGATGTCAAAGAACTGTTCCAACAGTGACAAATGGGCTTCATCGTCTTTTGAAAAGAGAAGGATATCATCAATGTAGATCAAAGCACTATGAAGGATGGGCTGAAAAATTTTTATCATTGCCTTTTGAAAAATCGAAGGAGCTACCTTCAGCCCAAATGGCATCACCTTCCATTGATATTGAGCATTAGGAATGCAAAAAGTAGTTTTATAACGTTCATCAGGTGCAATTCCTAATTGCCAAAAACTAGCTTTCAAATCAAACTTTGAAAATATTTTTGCTCCCGCTAAGTGAGTAAAAAGATTTTGAATCCATGGGAGCGAAAACTTGTCATCTTTCAAAACCAGGTTTATAGTCAATGACTAACCTTTTCTTACCTCTAACTTGCTCACTTCGTTTGTTGACATAAAAGGCTTCACAAGCCCAACTAGAAATAGTTGGCTCGATTAAACCTTGCTGTAGCAGTTGTGTACACTCTTCTTGAGCAAGTTTTAGATCGTCTGGAGTCATGCCTGGATGTGATGCTTTGGTTGGGTTGATATCTTCTTTAAGCTTAAATGGAAGCTTAACAAAGAACTCTTCATTTTTCCAAAGTGGACTTTTGTGCTTAAAGTCGACATCAGAATCTGCACAAAAATTTCGTAACATGTTAGCTATTGATAGAAATTTTCCAGTAATGTCAAAAATAGCAAACATATTAGTAATAGGAGTAAAAGGTTGGAAATGATGCCGTGAGGAAGGACTCGAAGTCTTTCAGCTTTTGCATAAACATCCCATCCGATCAGAACATCTTTACCGTGAAGTTTGTTCCCGAAAACTTAATCCAAATTATGCAATCATTGAAAAACTTTATTCCAACTGGATGTTTTGAAATGGGATTGCCTTGGAAGTTTTCTCCATTTGCTGCTTGGAACAAGGCGTTAGTATTTGTCCAAAGTTCTGGTGGCAGAATTTCAGGATTCATCATCGTCTTCAGGCTCCTGTGTCTCAGAATCCAATTGCTTTGACTAGTTTTGCATATTTAGACATTAACAAGGAGACCTGCAACCGAGGAGGACTAACATCAGTTAGAGAATTAATATTTGAAACTTCAGTAAGATTAAAAACTGGTAAACATGATTCTTGTTCAGAATCATTCTCAGAAGCTTCAAACTCAGAATCTGTAATTTCAACGGCAAAGGCAATATCCTGGTCAGGATGGCTTTGCTCGGAGAACACTGATTCAAGCATTGAATTTTGGTTGGACAATTCCTTGCGAAGTAGCCTTTCTTTTTGCAGAACTAGCAACTGTCTAACTTTCATTTGAGTGATGCCTTCCATCTGAAGTACTTCAGATTCTTCTTCGACTTGTATTTCTTCTGCTTCGAAGGTTTACTGTTAGTCACCTTGCCCCTGCAGTTGCATTTCTTCAACTTGGGGCACCCAATCTCATTGTTTTTGTTACAGATCTTCTCGAGCTCCTTCTTTCTATGGAAGAAATTCTCCATGACTTTTTTTCTCTCACAAAGCTTCTCGAGACATGTGAATGTAGCCTGATGGATTTCTGCAAGTCCAAGATTCTCCAGAGTGCTTCTTGAGAGCTCGATCATTTTGTTCAACTCTGGTTAGATTTCGTCTGGTGATGTGATTCACTTGAATTATGGCCGGAATTTCAACATCCATCTATCCAAACCCAAGGTCACTCATAATCTGAAAT
>JAOXNR010042806.1:0-19527 GCA_028571225.1 Parsonsia alboflavescens | reverse complement strand
TGGACCATGTAGAAGATGCAGAGAACCTTTTGAGGGGATTTCCAAGAGTTCGAAAACTGAAATTGAAGTTTACAGAATATTGGAAATGCAGAAGGGACTGTTACCAGTTTCAGGTGTTAAATTCTCTAAACAAGCTTGAAGTATTGAATGTGAAATATTTTTCTCAAGTGGAACATATTTGTGCATTCAACTTCCCCAAAAGTCTAAAATGTTTGACCTTATCATTCTTCAGTCATCCATTGAGCGAAATATCAACCATCGGGAAGCTTCCCCATCTTGAAGTTCTCAAATTGTGGTATCCCCGCAATTCAGTCCAGTGTTGGGAAGTTGGGGATGAGGAATTTGTGAACCTCAAATATTTGAAAATTATAGGATTCGACATTTCACATTGGGAAGTTCCAATATCTTCTTTCCAGCGCCTTGATCGACTTGTCGTCAGATGGCTTTTGTACCTTGATGAGCTTCCATCAAGTTTCGAAGATGTTGTGACCTTAAAGATGATCGAACTTAATAGCTGCAGCAAAAGTCTTGGCACTTCAGCTATGAGCATTCTTGGTGCACAACGAGACAATGGAAATGAGGATCTTGAAATTCTTATCTCAGATGAGTTTGATACACTGTAAGTAACTTTATATTTATTTATTATGTTTTCATCATGTTTTCAATAACAGCTGAAGGGTATTTTTTCACTGTAATTCATTTATGAGCATTCTCAGTGCACAACGAAAGATGGCAAATGTGGTGCCTGAGGTTATACTCTCAGATGCACTTGTTCAGAAGTCAAAGTAAGTAACTTTGGGTTTATCCATTATCATTTAATGGTGTGTTTCAATAGCCACAGGGAAAATCTTCTTATGTTAAATGCTAGGAGAACAACTCCATAAGATCACTGAAGCAGCTGTGAATAAACATAGACGTGAAAAGTACTCTTCTAACCTTTTTTTTTTTTTTTTTTCCTGTATCTGATTTTGCCTTATGGTGGTTGAGTATGGTTAACCTAATGATTAGTACTTTTATTTTTTCTTTATTAAAAATCTACACAAAGATAAATGATTTCACTATAAAATGGCACAAGTTTAGATTTGATTTTTCTTTTCCATTGGAAGAAAAAAAAGTTGAAGGAGATATTTTTGTTGATGAATGACTTGAAGTGAAACAATAATTGATTTATTTTGATATTAAGTTCTCATTTAGTGTTTATTGGTCTTCAACTGTGGCCAGCAGATCGGGAAAGTTCACCTCTGATGATAGGGAATGTTCACCCTTAACATGGTCCACGGAGTGGTGGTTCATGTATTCTAATCGTCTTAGAAGACAACTCAGAAGGCAAATATTGGACAAGAAAGTTTCCCATAAAACTCATGGTGCTCAAAAGCCTTCTGAATTGGACAAGAAAGCTGTCACAGAGAAATCTGTTTCATGTTTCCAGAAAATACATGCTCCAAGTACGAGGATAACCAACCATGTATCGAGACACAATTGCCAACCACGGCAAGTCATTATGTCTCGACAGTATAAAGAGGAGCTTAAAAGGGATGGATAGATATTCTTCCTGCGTGAGGTACTCAAAACATGAAGGGAAATCTACTTTTTGAGAGGAAATTTTTCTGATGAATTAGACAAAAATTCTAGATTTAAGAACTTAAGAGTTTGGTAATGATTTTAAAATGATCTTTTTGTCAATTACTGAATGTACATGTAAGACTATGAAGGCTGTTAAGTCATGGCATTCTAATTATTTTTTTGTGGCATCTTATTCTTTTTAGATGTTCAAAGGTGATTCCAGTAAGGTCATGATTCATTTGCTAGAGAGCATTTTTCAACATCTATTTGTGGTTTTGAATAGATGTGCTGGTAGCCATGACAATCATGACTCTTTAAGTTTTCTGGGATGCAATTTGGTTCAATTTGTACGTTATTTTCAGTTACTTAATTGAGACTGATCCCAGATAAGAAAAGGTGTTGCAATTGTTGGACACTCCATTATCAAGGTGTTTTTTGTTACAAAATAGAAAATGGATTAGCCTGTCCAGTTACTGCTATATAAATATGCAGAGTCTGTAGAGGGAAATTGGAGGTTGAAATCATAAATGTACCTAATTTGTTTAGTTTATGTGCCAGAGACGAACTGCAGATGACCTGGCAGAGAGATTTATGCCTGACTTCTGAACGATGGATAATTCAGACATTTTAAAAGTTGTTAAGGATTCTTAAAGTGTACCTGTTTTATTTGCCTAGAAATTCCCTCCGGAAGTCTTATGTTGGTGTAATCTTTGTGTTGCTTGTACCTTTTTCCTACCGTGGAAAACTAGAAGCTGATATGCTCCAAACTTGCTGATATCTTGGTTCCAGTAAGTGAACATGGAAATTGCTTAATCTTTTAGATTGCTTGCGTCTCATTGTTGGATTTTTCCACTAGATTGTTAAAAATAAGTGCAGGAAGCTCATTGCACAGCTTTTATTTCAGGAATGGTTCCGCCAACAGTTTCTGATCAATCAAGTACTCCTTTTTCCAATATAAGCAGATGGTTAGGTCTTGTTCCTTCAAGTCTTGTTTCGGTATATTCCGAAAATTTTCAACGTCTGCAGATTCTCTGGAGGGCAGTTAGACTGTTAGATGGTGAATCTGATTTCTTCTGTTATATATGTCGGAAAGGATCCGCAGGTGACCTTGAACAGAGATCCATGCCAGAGTTCTAAAATGAAGCTTATAATTATCTATGGGTGTGAGAGAGGATGTTTTGACTAATCAGCGGAGGAAACATTCCACTCTTTGCTGCTGGAGACATCATTCATATTACATAAAATAAGTGTTAGTTATCATTGAAAAATTTTATTTTATAAATTAAACAAAAATTTTCCTTTATTGTTAAATCAATTTATAAATTTGCAGTTGGATAAAATTCAACTTAGATTGATCTTGGAAGAGATCTCGGAGAGAAAAATCAGAGGAAAATGTTTCCCACTACTGTTGATAGATTGCCGAGGGAAGTAGCTAATTTCAAGAATAGAAATCCATGCCTAATGTCTCAAATGGAGGACCAAATTCAGAACCTTCAAATGGAGTTGGGATTCTTAAAGACCTTCATCTGGTGCTTGCAACGTGAATCTCTCGGGAAATCTCGTATTGGATCAGCAATTAGAATTGCAAAAAGACAGCTTCGTCTTTGTGATACCTGTAATCTTGCACTTGATCGATCTGTTTCCGTCTTGCTGCAAGAAATTGAGCTCTGTAAGCGAAAAATTAGAGATGATTGCCTTCGTTTGCTTGATTTCTCAAATCGGTGCAAGTTTTCTTCCACTTACGAAATGCTTCAGCTCTTGAATTCTACTCTCTGCAATTTCAGGAATCTTGTCCGCTTTAAAGCAGGTGCAATTGATTCCGTGAGACTGCAAGTCAAAGCCCTGATCAAGAAGCTAAGAATGTTCAGGGATTTTGTGAAGTCTACCGGAGAAAAGTTCTTCTTTAGTCTTGCTATTCAATTCTGGGCTTGTGAAATAGCAATTCTATCAGTTCTCTTCTGGGTGGACCAAACGGGAGAAGCAATAGCTGCCCGACTGAAAGCCACTCTCACTGATCTAATTGTTAACTCTTACGATCCAGAATTCATTGCCCTTTGCCTTGGAGTCTTGAAAGCTTCAAAGTTGGCACAGTCCGGAATTTGTGGGGGCTTTAGAGTCATCATTTGACCCTATTCAGATGGGCAAATTTATTGAAAGTTTAGTCCCTTTAATCCTTCCGATCGGTTACATGAAGATCTGGTGCGGAGCTGAAGTTCCTTATTTCATTTCTTGTTGACCCACCAGAACCGGAAATGCATGCTGAAGAAGTGAACCTTATCTCAACAAAAGCAAAGAACTTGTTAGTGAGATTCCTTCTCTCATTTTCTCTCTCACTGTTAGAGAAATAGATGTGAATATTGTCAAAGAAAGAAGTTTGCTTCTTGGTGATTTCCGAGAAAAGTCTGATAAAGTTATGGCAGAGATTAGGAATTATGTCCAAAATCATGGATCTTCAAGTTTCTCTATCTCTGATGTATTAGAATATATGGATTCGCTAGTTGAGAGTATTGAATACCTTACTCCATTAATACCTGAGGTCAGTCATATTCCTTTGGCAAAGGATCAGCTTGTTACTCTTCACAAAGAGTTGCTCTCACTTAGGTATTTCCTGAAGAAGGCACGGGAGTTGGAGGAGGAGACAGATTTATGGATGCGAATTAGTGAAGTTCCCTACCGAGTGGCACATGTCCTTGGTTCCTTTGGTCATATAAAGCATATTTGGTATAATGTAATCTTGCTCTCCAATGTCATTGAATATGTAGAATTCATCAAGAGAGAGATTCAGGAAAGAAAGCATAAGGAAAGACACCCCAAAAGAATCCTTAATGCTAATGTGAATTCAGGCAATATTCATCTTGACCTAGGCCATGCTGATGATGCAGTTATTGGTTTCAAGGACGAGGCAAAAAAAATAATGGAACGGCTTATCAGAGGAGCAAAGAAACTTGACATTGTGCCCATTGTTGGGATGCCCGGACAAAGTAGGACAACTCTTGCCAAGATGGTTTACAATAGTCCTTTCATTCGATGTCATTTTAACAAATGTGCATGGTGTTGTGTTAGTCAAGTATATGAAGTTAAAATGTTACTTCTGGACATTTTAAGAGGTGTCACTACTTTGCTTGATGATGAAATCTATATGAGCAAAGAGGACTTGGCTCATAAACTCTGCAAGTGTTTAAGGGGACAAAGGTATCTCATCGGTATGGATGATATCTGGGACATCACTGCTTGGAATGCATTAAGAGAATCATTCCCTGATGACAATAATGGTAGCAGGATTGTGTTCACTAGTCGAAATAAATTTGACTTTGATCCTTATCTTCTCTGTCCACTCTCGAATGAGGAAAGTATGGAGTTACTGAAACACAGACTATTTCTGAAAAATGATTGAGCTTCCATTGTATCCAGTGATGTAGAAAAGATTCTAAAGATGTGCAGCGGGCTACCTCTGCTGTTGTTGTCGTTGCTGATCTCCTCAAAAGTGTATCTAATAATCTGGATCAGTGGAGAGAACTTGTACAAAATCTAGATTGAAAGCTTGCAAGTGAAGGTTGCATGGACATACTGGAATTATGTTACAACAATTTACCAAATCTTTTGAAGCCATGCTTTCTATATCTTGGTGCAGTAGTAAACCCGAGTAAAGTATTCAAGGTCCAGCGTTTGATTTAGTTATGGATTGCAGAAGGGTTTGTTAGCAAGTCAGGGATAAAATCCTTGGAAGAAGTTGCGATTGAGTACTTGAAGGAGCTTATTGGGAGATACCTTGTGATTGTCAATTAGAGAAGTTATTCTAATGGAGAGATCGAAGAATGCCATATTCATGATCTATTGCATGAATTGAGCTTGAGAACAGCTCCAGAAGAAAGGCTCTTGCATTTTCAAAACATTTGTCCTTATTCCATGAAACCCATCAATTGTGAGGCACATTGTCTACGATTTTATAGTTGGTGGATGGTTAAAGCTAGGCAGGAAAATGCTGGATACATTATACCTCTCACTCCGTGTTAGGAACTTCCTTTTGACCTTCTGCAACCTGCAATGAATCACTCACAGCAAGAAAGACAAAGAAGGAGTATGGCAGAGAATTTGTTTTCGAAGTTCACCCAACTAGGACTACGTCTCCATGCAAAGGCACTCTTCAAAAGTTCACTAGACAGAAAAGTTTGGAGTACAAGAATGATCTTCTCTCAAGATCAGAGCACCAAGGGGTGAGAACTCTTACTCTCCTTTCACGTTCTCTTTTCGTCACCCTCTCTTTCTCTCTCTCTGTCTCAGCAGAATAATACACCCCTCTTTCCTACAGAGGAGCTTCTTTGTCTTAAAACAAATCAAACTTAAAAAGACAAGGGGGCGGGGGGCAGCTCGACCTCGACCTCCAGCTCTACAAGTTCGACCTCAACCTTCAGCTCTGCGAGTTCGACCTCGACCTTCACAGTATATTTGGCTTCACCCGCCAATAATCTCCCACTTGAAGATAAAAATACCTATTGCGCTAAACAACTTTGCAGCAGTCTTCTTTACTCGTGTCTTTGTAGTACTCCTCATCAATTAACATGGAGTAACACCAATGGTGGTAGTACAGAAAACATGTTTTTCTCTGTCTACTACCTTTGTCAACATGTCAGCAGGGTTCTTTGAGCCATCAATCTTTTGTAACTTCAACTCATTATCCTTCAATGCTGACCTGATGAAGTCATAACGCTTCTTGATATGTCTCGTCTTTGAGTAATAAGCTGCATTCTTAGCTAGAGCACTGCACTTTGACTATCACTCCACAGTGTACTAGTTGGCTGCTTTCGATGTAGCTCCTATACTCTTTTAACCACATGATTTCGTTGGAGGCTTCTGTGATCACCACATATTCTGCTTTTGTCATGCATAGAGTCACCACATTTTGCAGTTGAGATACCCAACTCACTGTTGTTCCTACTACTGTAAAAACATATCCAGTGGAACTCTTACCACTATCTCGATCACCTGAGTGATCTGCATCCACATAGCCTTGTAATTCTAGAGATGTATTACCATAGCAAAGAGAGTAATTTGATGTGCCTGCTAGATATGCATTCCAATGCTCTTTGCCTGGGTTCTGCAAATATCAACTCACTACTTCTACTGCTTGTGCAATGTATGGTCTCGTGCTCACCATGGCATACATCAAATTCCCCACCGTTGATGCTTATGGAACTCCTGCCATCTCCTCTTTCAAAGCTTGAGTACTCGGACACATATCCCTGGAAAGTTTGAAGTGAATTGGAGTCGCAACTGACTTTGCCTTATCCATTCTAAATCTCTTTAACACCTTGTTCACAGAGTCTTCTTGCGACAGCCATAACTTCTTTTTTTTCCTGTCCCTGATAATTTTCATGCCTAAGATATTCTTGGCCCCTCCCAAATCTTTCATAGCGAACTGTGATGCTAACATCTTCTTCATCTCTCTAATTCTCTTCATATTTGAACTAGCAACTAGCATGTCATCCACATATAAAGAGAGATACATAATATCACCATCGCTATACTTGCGAAGATAAACACAATGATTAGATGATTAGACTTATAGTGTGCAAAATCCTTTTTCTTCCATGAAACCATCAAACTTTAGGCACCATTGTTGCGGAACTTGTTTCAAGCCATACAAGTTTTTCTTCAAGCGACATACCATCTGCTCCTTACCTTTGACTTCAAAACCTTTAGGGTGTGCCATGTATAGTTCTTCATCAAAGTCACCATGTAAAGACCTTGTTTTTACATCTAACTACTTGAGATGAAGATCCTACACTGCAACAATGCCCAGTAAAACTCTTATTGATGTCATCTTCGCTACTGGTGAAAATATCTTAGAGCAGTTGATCCCTTCCTTTTGAGAAAAACCTATAACTGCAAGTCTGGCTTTATATCTGATATTACCATTAGCTTCATTCCTGATCTTGTACACCCATTTGTTTAATAAGGCCTTTTTTTTCTGCGGGTAACTTGGTCAGCTCCCAAGTTTTGTTTTGAAGTAACGAGCCCATCTCGTCTTTCATAGCACGCTCCCACTGCAAGTGAGATGTATCTTTCTTTGCCTCATCATAAGTCTCCAGTTCTCCCGAATCTGTATACAGGACATGACTCAGAACAATATTTGATGATGATTCAAAATTTTCCTTTCGCTTTCTCACACATGTAGATCTCTTCAAGACAGGTTTTTCAGAGTTGTTAGTCTGCTCCAAATCATTATGTTCTTCTTGAACTGCTCCTTTACTGGTAATAGGTTCATCTTGAGCTTCTTCTTCAGATGCAGTCTGATTTCCTAGTATCATCTTCATAGGCATTGTATCTAACTCAATCTATTCTGATTCTTTTGCTTTTCCATACTTTGTACATCTTTTCTTCATGGAATACCACATTTCGGCTGCGAATGACTTTGATATTCTCGTAATCCCAAAGCTTGTAACCATACTCGTCTCCACCATATCCAATAAAGACGCACTATTGGGACTTAGCATCAAGATTCTTCCTGTCCTCCCTATCAATCAAAGCATATGCAATACAACCAAAAACTTTTAGATAGGAATACCCTTTTTCCTGACTATTTCACTTCTGGTATTTCTCCATCCAGTGTGCTAGATGGACTTCTGTTGATAAGGTAAACAACTGCATCAACTGCAGCAGCCCATAAGTGTAGTGGGAAACCCGCATGTAGTCTCATGCATCTCGCACATTCTAGAATGGTCTTGTTCATTCTCTCAGCGATGCCGTTCTCTTGAGCAGTTCTAGGAACAGCCTTCAACCCATGTATCCCTTCCTAACTCAAGTATTCTGCAAATTCTTTACTTGTGTATTCACCACCATTATTAGACTTCAGGTATTTTTCTACCATGGTCTTCCACATTTTAAACAACCCAAATACTTCTGATTTTTCTTTGAGACCATAGACCCAAGTCTTCCTTGTTGCATCGTCATTGAATGTGACAAAGTATCTCTTACCACCATTAGAGAGCTCCTGCGCCAGTCCCCATACATCAGCGTGAACCAACTCTAGCTTCTGACTTTTATTCTATCGCCCATTCAATTGAAAACTAACTGCTTTTTGTTGTCCATAGATGCAACTCTCACAACAATCTAACTAACCCTTTGCAAACCTAGAAGCAACTTTCTTGAATGTAATTGCTTTACACCCTTTTCACTAAGATGTCCCTAACGATAATGCCAAAGAGTAGACAAATTTCCTATAGCACTGTAGTTGCAACCATATCGCTGATATATTCTCCTTGAAGAAGTTAAAGTGTACCCGTGTGCTTTCCCTTTGCTACTTTTCTTGCTCCTAAGGTTATCTTCCACACTCCACATCCAAAGGTTGTTACAAAGTTCTTGATCAAGTTTACTAGTTGAGATAAGATTTTTCTTCAATTCTGGTATATGCCTAGTTTTATGCAGAACTAGACGTCCTCCACTTGAGATGTTCACAGTCACAGTTCCTTTTCCAACAATCGGACATGTGTGTCCGTTTCCCGCAACCACTTGCCCAAAATCTCCACTGACATAATCAGCAAATAATTCTCTAAACGAGGTGCAGTGGAAAGAAGCACTAGAGTCGATAAACTACTTGTATGTCATCAAGTCAAACCCTGTGAATAAATACAAATTTTCTAGCAGGGCACATCACTGACCACATTTGTCTCCTTGATTCTCATCCTGTAGCTTCTTTTTGTAGGCTTCATATTGAAACCTTTGATGTCCCATTTTGTGGCAAAACAAACACTCTTCATTAGCACCCAACCTCCTTCCTCTTGATTGTGATCTACCACGCCCATTGAATTTTCCTCTGCTTTTACTTCTTCCATGGTTCTTCACAGCTAGTGCCGTAGAAGATGTAGATGCTGAAGGATTTTCTCCACCCGTAGCTTTCCTTCTCGTCTCTTCTTCCATGATGTGACTCATAGCATCATCCAAAGTCAAATCATCCTTCACGGTCCTTGAAATGCCCTGCACTGCAGTGTTGTAACTTTCTGGAAGAGAGCATAAAAACAGTAAAGCTCGAAGTTTTCTATAAAGCTTTATGCCTACGGATTCCAACTGATCCGTGACCTATATAAAGTTTTTAATATGCTCTGCCTCAGAACCTTTGTTAGATAGCTCCAAATTAACCAAGTTCTTCAATGAAAAGACCTGATTTGATGTAGATGGCTTCTCATAAATATTCGTAAAAATATCCATGGCTTCTTTTGTTGTCTTTGCTTTTGCTATATGGTAACTTGTCTTTTTTGTTAGCCCTAAACGAATCGCACCAAGTGCCTTTCGATCAAGGACTTTCCATCCGGATTCTGCTGTTGGGTCTGCTTCCGCCATTTTAGGTTTCCAACCCTTAAGTGGTAAATAGAGATCTTTCTAATAAAGATAATCCTCGATTTGAAGTTTCCAACATCTAAAATCCTCCCCATCGAATCTATCAATTCTGATTTTATCTTCTGCCACACCGTTGCTTGCAATTAAGCTTCACCGAAAACCCTCGATGTTCTCGATTCGCCAAACTAGGGCTCCGATACCAGTTGTTAGGAACTTCCTCTTAACCTTCTGCAACCTGCAATGAATCACTCACAACAAGAAAGATAGAGAAGGAGTAAGACAAAGAATTTGTTTTCGAAGTTCACCCAACTAGGGCTAGGTCTCTGTGCAGAGGCATTCTGCAAAAGTTCAATAGACAGAAAAGTTTGGAGTATAAGAATGATCTTCTCTCAAGATCAGAGCACCAAGGGGTGAGAACTCTCACTCTGCTTTCGCGCTCTCTTTTCGTCACTCTCTCTCTCTCTGTCTCAACAGAATAATACACCCCTCTCTCCTACAGAGGAGCTTCTTTTTCTTAAAACAAAACAAAAGTAAAATGACAAAAAGGGGGAGGGGTGGGGGGTGGGGGGGGGCTAGCTAGACCTCGACCTCCTGCTTTGGGAGTTCGACCTCAAGCTTCACAGTATATTTGGGTTCCATTCAATGCTCTTTTCTCCTCGCTTCCACTTTCCTATAGAAATTTTTTGCCTCCTTACTTCGAGGTTAAAGTTTGTTTTCTAGACATGTCAAATGTGGATCTGTATCGCGGTCTTCCTGAGGAAGTAGTGTCCCTTATTTACTTGAGATACCTTTCTATTTGTATACTAAAACCCTTGATTCCCCCTTCAATTGACAGCCTTTCCCAATTAGAAAGCTTTCATGTCAAGTGCTGCTACATTGTAGATTTTCCACAGACTACTTGGAAAATGAAAACACTGAAGAACATAGATGTTTCTGGAGGTGTTTATATGGTTTTGGATGCTCCTGCATGCTCTGAATTAGACAATCTTGACAAACTGATATGATGAAGATATATATTAGATAGGAGCACAATTTAACAATTAAACTAACAATTGTCTTTTCATGTAGGCTGTACATAATTCTATTCAGTATTCACTGTCATGTTATACCTTTTATACCCAATATTATATCCCGTCCATCTCTAGTTATAAGTCATTTGAGTTCATTTTTTTTTTTACCCTAATTATAGATCATTGTCATTTGACTCATTTTTTCTAATATTGCCCATTCTCCCTATAAAACATTTTTCTCTCTTTCTTTCTTATGTTTGTCTTTATAGGGGCATTTTACAAAAAAGAACGTTACTTTAATATTGATAAAATCACTACAAATGACTTATAATTAGGGATGAAAGGAGTATGCGTTTTCCTTTGTCTGATACCATTTGTACACAAAACTTCTTGCCATGTAGTATGTTACATTACGCATAATCTCAAAGATTAAGCACTTAAGATGATGAAACTAACACAAATAGTTTGGAGGTCATCTGGCAAGACTTGAATTTCTCCTGTTCTTCTTTGGAAAAGAGTTTGCTCTGTTCTCTAAGTAGTCTATCCCTTTAATTGCTATCATTTGTTTGAAATTCCACAGCTTGAAACCAATACCTTACTCCTTTTTGTTATTGTATTTTTTGGCTCAATTTGATATATTTCACCAACTAACTTGGAAATAAGCAGCTCCCTGGGCATACTCTTGAACGTCCTGCAATTTCTTGGAGTAATTTGTATCTGGTCCGTTTCGAGCTTCATCATGAGATTGTTCCCTTCCACTCCCTTGGAAAAGCAGTGAGCTATAAACACATCAAAACTTAATTGGATAATTTTCTCCCTTTGTAAAGAACTCTGACCATATTAACGATGCTGGTGGTTGGCTACTTCCTGCTTCATGCACCAGACACTGTTTTCTCCTTAAAAGTTAGGTCTTGGTGGTCTTAGGGGTTGCAGGTTGTCAGAATGCTAATGCAAATTGCGCTTCCAGCACCCAGACCTTGTTAGAATCTTGCAACAGTTGCCGGAGGGAAGATTGATATGGACGAAGCTTTAGCTAATGGTCCTGCTGCAGTTCTTATAGCTGTTTTTTGGGCATAATTGTTACGTACTATGTGAATACGATATCTAAACTCTATGGTTATGACATCCTCTTTTCTTTCCTCAAGTCTGCGGAAAGAAAAATTGACTCTATATTTATCTCTTGATTTTTGTATTTCTTGTTGGTGTAAACAATGAATGTTGGCATTTGGAGAAGATCAAGTTATAGCGTTGACACAGTTTTATAACAAGTCTTACAGCATGAATGTTAATTTGTAGTCAAAACAGTCATAAGTGCCAATGAATTTGTTCTGTGGAGTCCTTCAAGGTAGCTTTGTGAACTTTGGAGGGAAGATCCCATTCATCATATTTGTTAGGAAACATGAATTTCCTTCAATTAATCCTTTGATAGTCAAACCATGCCATAAAGGCAGTCCAAGAGGAAACCTTTGTCTAATCTGCCCCCTCAAGGGAGCTGAGAGTTCTAAAAGCGTATGATAATACTTGAATTAAAACTACAGGCAAGCAAAGGCGGTTGGTCCGGTGGAAAGTCAGACTTTGACTTGGTGTTTGCTCTTGCGAAAAGTCAGCAAGTCTGGCATGTTCTCAAACTTCTTTGGTTGCTGAATGAAAGCTTATTTAATATATAACCTTTCATTTCCTGTGGTTTATACTAAGTTTATTCCATATGTAGACTAAAAATTGCAGTTTCTTTTCATATAAGAAACTTAAATGAAACTGAAACAGCAAACATAACACGTTCTTTTTCTTTTCTCAGATTGGACGCTACCTGCATCATTTTCTCATTTTTTTTTATATAAACAAACAAAGGTTCAGTTGATGATGAAAACCAATGTTGAGTTTGATCCGGGAAGATTTTCAGTGGAAATGATTCCTACGCCTGTTGAAAAAGTGCTAAAGAAATTAGCTATTTTGAAGGATCGAAATCCACACCTGACCTCTCAAATGAATGATAGAATTCAGACCCTTCAAATGGAGTTGGGATTCTTGAAATGTTCTTCTGGTTGTTTCCCACAAAATCAAGGAGGAAATCTTATACTCGAGAAGCAGCTGGAATTGGAAACGGAATACTTGGCCTTTTTGGTATCAGCGATCGTGCAGCTTCCAAGGTGCTGAAACTAGTTGAACACTTTAAGCAGAGAATTAGGGTGGATTGCTTGCATTTCTTTGATTTTTTCTCGTCTCACAACTGCTGCAAGTTTTCTTCCATCAATGAACTCCTCCAGTTCATTGATTGTACGACTAGTAATCTAAGGAATATTGTCCGTTCTAAACCTGCTGCAATTGCTTCCGTGAAGGTGCAAGTCAGAGCCCTCATCAAGAAGTTCAAAATTTTCAGAGATTTTGTGAAAACCACTAGAAATTAGTCTCTGTGCAGCATTGATATTCAAGATTGGGCTTTTAAGGTCGCATGTCTATCAATGCTGTACTGGGTGGACCAAACCCAAGCAGCAACGGGGTCCAAGATGAACCCTATTCTCACTGAATTACTCGAGATTGTTAAATCTTGCAGTCTTGAAGTCGTAAGACTTTTCTCGACGGTTTCAGGACTTTCATCATTTGATTGTCTACAGATAGGTGAAGTTATTGAAAATTTTGTCGATTTTATGCTTCCAGTTGCGTTTATGACGGTTCTTCGTGTGGAGCTGACATTCTTGATAGCATTTTCGATGGATAGGTCGTCGCAGTATGGGATGGATGCAAAAGGGAATAATCTAATCACCTTGAAAGTAGAAGCTGCAGCTGGTGAGATCCCTTCTCTGATTTGGTGACTCACTGCTGGAGAATTGTGTTAGGAACTTCCTCTTGACCTTCTGCAAAAAGGCAAAGAGGAGTATAACAAAAAGTTTGTTTTTGAAGTTTATCCAACTAGGGTCATATCTCCGTGCAGTGCAGCGGGCACTCTACATAAGTTCACTAGACAAAAAGTTTGGGTAGAAGAATGATCTACTCTAAAGATGAGAGCACAAAGAAGTAAGAGCATTCCCTGAAAAATCAAACCCAGATATTTCTTTTCTTTTCTTTTCTTTTCTCACTCTCTTTTTTCTCTCTCTTCACTTCCCGCCTCTTTCTATCTGTCTCAGCAGAATAATACACCTCACTCTGTCCTATAGAGGAGCTTCTTTGTCTTAAGACAAAACACATGTAAAAAGACCGGGGGGGGGGGGGGGACCTGGACCTCTAGCTCAGCGAGTTCGACCTTGACCTCCACCTCCAGCTCTGTAGTAGGACCTCGACCTTCAGCGCTACGAGTTCGACAGCGACCTTCACAGTATATTTGGCTTCACCCGCCAAGAAATTGGATGAGAGTATTGTCAAAGAAAGACATGTCCTTCTACGGAATTTCCAGGAAAAGATTGGTAAACTCGTGGCAGGTGTCAGAAAGCTTTATATCTCAAATCCTGATTCATCAAGTGCTCATTTCCCTATCACTAATGCATCGGGATCTTTGGACTTGATCCTAGAAAAATTTAGAAAGATGATGGATACAATAATATCTAAGGTCAGTAATATTGGTTTTGCTAAGGATCAATTATTGACTCTTCACAAGAAGCTTGTCTCACTGAGGCCTATCCTCAAAAAGATACAGGGGTTGCCAAATGAGTCGAAAGAACTGAAGGATTTCGAGATGCGAGTTAATGATGTAGTCTTCCAAGTTGAATGTGTTATTGATTCACGTCAGATGACAAATCTTCCGATTTGGTATAACGTAATTTGCCTTCATGATGTCATAGAAGAAACAAAATGTATTAAGAGGGAGATCAGGAAGATAATGCAGACGGGGGCACACAGAATTGGGGTCCTGAAGGCTAGAGTGGTCTTGAATAATGTTCATTTTGATCAAGCAAACACTTCAACACCAGAAGAAAATGTTGTTGGTTTCAAGGGGGAGGAATAAGCAATAATCAAACGACATACAAGAGGATCAATGCAGCTAGACACTGTCCCCATAGTTGGCATGCCAGGACAAGGTAAGACAACTCTTGCAAAGAAAGTTTACAATAGTCCTGTTGGCGGGTGAAGCCAAATATATTGTGAAAGTTGAGGTTAAACTCGCAGAGCTGGAGGTCAAGGTCAAGGTTGAACTCGCCGAGCTGGAGGTCAAATTCGAGCTCCCCCTTCCCACCCCCCCCCCCCCCTCTATAGGATAGAGTGAGAGGTGTATTATTCTGCTGAGATAGGTGGGAAGTGAAGAGAGAGAAAAGAGAAGAAAAATCTAGGTTTGATTTTTAAGTGGGTGTTCTCACTTTTTTGTGCTCTGATCTTGAGAGAAGATCATTCTTATATCCCAAACTTTTTTGTCTAGTGACCTTTTGCAGAGTGCCTCAGCATGGAGACGTAGCCCTAGTTGGGTGAACTTTGAAAACAAACTTTCTATCATACTCCTTTGTCTCTCTCGCTGAGAGTGATTCATTACTGGTTGTAGAAGGTCAAGAGGAAGTTCCTAACAAGTGGTATTAGAGGTCAGTTGGCTAATTGAGAATATTGAGGGTTTTCGAAGAAGCTCAGTTGAAAGCAAAATGGTGTGGCAGACGATAAAATCAGAATCGATAGATTCGATGGGCAAGATTTCGGATGGTGGAAATTTCAAATCGAGGATTATCTTTATAAAAAGGATCTCTATTTACCACTTGAGGGTTGAAAACCTAGATGGCGGAAGCAGAATCTGGATGGAAAGTCCTTGATCAAAAGGCGCTGGGTGCGATTCGTTTAAGGCTAACAAAAAAGACGGGTTACCTCATAGTAAAAGCAAAGTCTGTAAAAGAAGCCATGGATATTCTTACGAATATTTATGAGAAACCATCTACTTCAAATCAGGTTTTTTTGTTGAAGAAGTTGGTTAATATGAAGCTATTTGATAGGGATTCTATGGCGGAGCATATTAACAACTTTATAGTGGTCACGGATCAGTTGGAATCCGCAAGCATAAAGCTGGACAAACAGTTGCGGGCTTTACTGTTTTTATGTTCTCTTCCAAAAAGTTACAACACTGCAGTGCAGGGCCTTTCAAGCACCATGACGGATGATTTGACCTTGGGTGATGCTGTGAGTCACATCATGGATGAAGAGATGAGAAGGAAAGCCTCAGGTCTAGACAATCCTTCAGCATCTAAATCTTCTACGGCACTAGCTGTGGAGTACCAAGGAAGAAGTAAAAGCAGAGGAAAATTTAGTGGGAGTGGTAGATCACAATCAAGAGGAAAGAGGTCGGGTACAAAAGATGAGTGTTGGTTTTGCCACAAAATGGGACACCGAAGGTTTCACTGTGAAGCCTACAAACGGAAGTTGCAGGATGAGAATCAAGGAGCAAATGTGGTCAGTGATGAACCCCTGCTAGAAAATTTATGTTTATCTGCAGGGTTTGACTTGATGACAGAAAAGTGTTTTATCGACTCTGGTGCTTCTTTTCTCTGCACCTCGTAGAGAGAATTATTTGCTGATTATGTCAGTGGAGACTTTGGGCAAGTGGTCGTGGGAAACGGAAAACACATGTCTGATTGTTGGAAAAGGAACTGTGACTGTGAACATCTCAAGTGGAGGACGTCTAGTTTTGCATGAAACTAGGCATATACCAGAATTGAAGAAAAATCTTATCTCCACTAGTAAACTTGACCACGAAGGTTTGGTAACAACCTTTGGGTGTGGAGAGTGGAAGATAACCTTGGGAGCAAGAGTAACAGCAAAGGGAGTGCATACGGGTACACTTTACCTTCTTCAATTAGACAATATCAGTGATATGGTTGCAACTACAGTGGCTACATGAAATTTGTCTACTCTTTGGCATTATCGTTTGGGACATCTTAGTGAAAAGGGTGTAAAGTAGTTACATTCAAGAAAGCTGCTTCCAGGTTTGCAAAGGGTTGAGTTAGATTTTTGTGAGAGCTGCATCTATAGAAAACAAAAAGCAGTTAGTTTTCAATTGAATGGGCGACAGAATAAAAGTTAGAAGCTAGAGTAGGTTCACACTGATCTATGGGGACCGGGGCAGGAGCTCTCTTATGGTGGTAAGAGATACTTAGTCACATTCATTGATGATACAAGGAAGACTTGGGTCTATGGTCTCAAAGAAAAATCAAAAGTGTTTGGGTCGTCTAAAATTGAAAGACCGTGGTAGAAAAAGAAACAGGTTATCAAGTTAAATTTCTGAAGTCTAACAATGGTGGTGAATACACAAGTAAGGAATTTGCAGAATACTTAAGTCAGCGAGGCATGCATGGGTTGAAGACTGTTCCTAGAACTGCTCAACAGAACGTCATCGCTGAGAGAATGAACAGGACCATTCTAGAACGTGCGAGATGCATGAGACTGCATGCAGCTCTCCCATCAGCTCTCCCATTGCACTTATGGGCTGCTGCAGTCGATGCAGCTCTTTACCTTATCAACAGGAGTCCATCTAGTGTGTTGGATGAAGAAATACCAGAAAGAGAAATGGTCAGGAAAAGGGGTTAATTATTCATATCTAAAAGTTTTTGGTTGTATTACATATGCTGTGATTGACAGGGAGGACAGGAAGAAGCTTGATGCTAAGTCCCAAAAGTGCATCTTTATCGAATATGGTGGTGATGAGTATGGTTACAGGCCTTGGGATTACGAGAATAACAAAGTCATTCGCAGCTGGAATGTGGTATTCCATGAAGAAAAGATGTACAAGGATCATCAGACAGAGCATGGAAAAGCAAAAGAATCAAAATATGTTGAGTTAGATACAATGCCCATGAAGATGATTCCAGGAAATCAAAGTGCATCTTAAGAAGAAGTTCAAGATGAACTTATTACCAGTGAGGGAGCAGTTCAAGAGGAACATAACGATTCAGAGTAGACTTACAACTCTGAAGAACCTATCTTGAGGAGGTCCACATGTGTGAGAAAGCAAAAGGAAATTTTTGATCCATCATCAAATTTTGTTCTGAGTCATGTCTTGTTTATAGATTTGGGAGAATCGGAGACTTACAATAAGGCAAAGAAAGATACATCTCACTTGAACTGGGAGCATGCTGTGAAAGATGAGATGGACTCGTTACTTCAGAACAAGACCTGGAAGCTGACCAAGTTGCCCGCTGAAAAAGTTCCTTATTAAGCAAATAGGTGTAGAGGATTAAAATGAAGCTGATGGTAGTATCAGATATAAGGCTAGCCTAGTAGTCAAAGGCTTTTCTCAAAAGGAAGGGATCGACTACTCAGAGATATTTTCACCAGTAGTGAAGATGACATCATTAAGAGTTTTGCTTAGCATTGTTGCAGTGGAGGATCTTCATCTCGAGTAGTTAGATGCAAAACAGCATTTTTACATGGTGACTTAGATGAAGAATTATACATGACAACCTAAAGGTTTTGAAGTCTAAGGTAAATAGCACATGGTATATCGCTTGAAGAAAAGCTTATACGGCTTGAAACAAGCTCTGCGGCAATGGTACCTAAAGTTTGATGGTTTCATGGAATAAAAAGGATTTGCGCACTGTGAGTCTGATCATTATGTTTACTTTAGCAACTATAGCTATGGTGATATTGTGTATCTCTCTTTATATGTGGATGACATGCTGGAGGATAGTTCAAATACGAAGAGAATTGCAGAAGTGAAGAAGATGTTAGCATCACAGTTGCTATAAAAGACTTGGGAGAGGCCAAGAATATCTTGGGCATGAAAATCATCAGGGACAGGGAAAATAAGAAGTTATGGCTGTCGCAAGAAGACTATGTGAACAAGGTGTTATAGAGATTCAATACGGGTAAGGTAAAACAGGTTGCGACTCCTCTAGCGAGTAACTTCAACCTTTCAAGGGATATGAGTTCGAGTACTCAAGCTTTGAAAGATGAGATGGCAGCAGTTCCATATGCATCAGCAGCGGGAAGTTTAAGGTAAGGCATGGTGAGCACGAGACCAAACATTGCACAAGCAGTGGGAGTAGTGAGTTGATATTTGCAGAACCCAAGCAAAGAGCATTGGAATGAAGTGAAATGGATATTGAGATATCTTGCAGGTACATTAATTCACTTGGGTGATCGAGATAGTGGTAAGAGTACTACTGGATTTGTTTTTACAATAGCAGGAATAGCGGTGAGTTGGGTATCTCAACTACAGAAAGTGGTTCCTATGTCGACGATAGAAGCAGAGTATGTGGCGATCACAGAAGCCTTCAAGGAAATCATGTGGTTACAAGAGTACATGGACGAGCTACATCAAAAGCAACCAACCAGTACACTGTGGAGTGATAGTCAAAGTGCAGTGCACTTCGCTAAGAATGCAGCCTATCACTCAAGGATGAGACATATCAAGAAGCGTTATCATTTCATCAGGTCAACGTTGAAGGATAATGAGTTGAAGCTACAAAAGATTGATGGCTCAAAGAAGCCAAGGTAGTAGATAGAGAAAAATATGTTTTGTGTACTACCACCATTGGTGTTACTCCATGTTAATTGATAAGGAGTACTGCAGAAGCACAAGTAAAGAAGATTGCTGCAAAGTTGCTTGGTGCATCAAGTATATTTGTCTTCAAGTGGGAGATTGTCGGCGGGTGAAGCTAAATATACTATGAAGGTCGAGGTCGAACTCGTAGGGTAGGAGATCGACGTCGAGATGCCC
>JAOXNR010042785.1:0-19529 GCA_028571225.1 Parsonsia alboflavescens | reverse complement strand
AGAAATGAAATGTTTATAGAAAGTGGGTAAAATTGAAATTGGGTGAATCAATTTGGATATATTTGGAAATTAATTGCTTAAAGGATGGCTAAAAAAGCTGTTTTCATATCTAAATATGTACAATATTTTGTAATTTATTTAATTTTAAAATTAACTTTTCATTCTATACTTTTTTTTTTTTTTAGAAAAACAAATAAAACTAACCTTCGTTTAACAATGGAAATTTTCAAATATATCCAAATTGGGATGGTGTATTCTAATTTTACCTAATTTCTAAAAATATTTGACTTCTATCCAATTGTGTTGTCCCAATTTCAGTTTATATCCAAAAGTCAATTTTAATATTTTTGGATAATAAAAAGTATACTAGAAATGGAAAATTATGTTTTTACCATTCGAGCCTCATTACCCAAATCAAGACAAATTGCAAAAACGATTCATTTTCTTTCTATTTCGAGACCCAACTCTTCACCACCTCCTTCACCGAGACATTCAGCCTACTTCTTCCCTTCTTAACCGAACAACAAGGCATTATTTTTCTTCCACTCTCATTTTCTTTCATTTCTTTCCCTTCTTCCCTTTTTCCAGTCTCATTTTCTTTCCCTTGTTCTTCTTCACTCCCTAAACGAAGCTTCTCTTCCTTCTTCGCGACACACTCATCGACAGTGCCATTCACGACAATCACTGGTACGACTTCACCTCCCGCCGATCACCTCATCGTCGTCAACATTCCTGGTAGGTTTTCTTCACACTTGAACCTTGATTTTGTGTCGAATATGTTAGAATGTTTAAGCATTGGTAGTTGGCAAAATACGAAACTTCGATATTAACATTGTGTATTTATGTTTCTTGAAAGCATGATTTTGATTTAAAATCTTGAAATGCACCGAATGACTGTGTTGTTTAACTTCGATTTTGTAGTTTGTTGAAAGTATGGATTAACTATAGTGGGTTGTGCATGGTTATGATTTTGAATTGTGTATCTTGAAATGTTTACTATGTGTGTCAAAATGTTTACCGTTTGTCTCGAATTGTTTATTGAGCATCTCGAAATGTTTGCTGTGTGTCTCGAAATTGTAGATCTGAAAATGGGTTGGGAGTGTCTCGCAAGGATCTGTTTGTGTCTCGAAATATAATGGGTCTTGAAAATCTAGGTTAAGGAATTTTGAAACTTTAGGTCTCGAAATGGGTTGAGAGTGTTGATATTTAAACTGTAAGTCTCGAAATGGATTGATAGTATCTCGAAAGGATTTGTATATGGCACGAAATTTAATGGGTCTCGAAATTTTGGATTAAGGAATTTAGAAACTGTAGGTCTCGAAATAATATTGGTTCGGACTTGAAATACTTTTGGATGAGTTTCAAAATATTAGGTTGTATCTCGAACTATTTTCTTTCGTGTTTTTTAAATATTTATAGGCAGTGCCTGGAAATAATAATATTTATTAATTATTATTATTATTATTAATTAATTAATTAATTCGAAAGTGATAATTAATTTTTTCAACATTATAATTTAGAGTTAATGTTTTTTTAAAAAAATAAATGACATTGTACTAATAAATACATTATAATTAATTATATTTAAAATCCTTTTATTCGGTTGTAGCTTAATTTATATAGATTAAGCAATATCCATTTGGGTAAAGATTTACAAATTTTTTGAAATAATAAATAAGAGATAGGTGTTCTACTAAAAATTAGACTTTAAATTTTAAATAAGATGTAGATACGAATAACGTGTTTTCATTCTTTCTCAATAAAATTTTTCTAATTAACGTTGTGCCTGCTGGGAACACACTTAGCTTACATGCTAAGTATTCAACCATTAGATATATTGTCGAGGTGTTACGGCTCCATGGGGCACAAGAATAAAGGATACACAGAGTGTATTTAAAGACCTAATTGTCACGACTCCATGTTTCCTATGGATTTTGGGGTAAAAGTTATTGGAATCAATAACCATTCGGCAATACCGAAGCTAATAAGGTTACTATTTTCTTCATTTCAAAGAAAAGAATTTAAGTTGGTTGAAACTATATTGATAAGTTGGGTGCACTTTCATGAATGTCAGGAGGAAAGCAATAGACAAGTTATAATCACAAGATGGAAAGTTCCTTTCTGAAGCTTGCCGGTGAAAGTAAGAAGAGGCAGCAGGCAGAGAAGTTCAGAAACATTCTCCTTAAGATGCTTGGCATTCTAATACTTGATGAGGGTCACACACCTCGCAACTAGAACAACCTATTGTGGAAGGCTTTAACCAAAGTTGAGATAGACAGATAATCCTATCTGGCACTCTTTTCCAGAACAACTTTGATGAGCTATACAATACCTCCTTCTTAGTAAATCCAAAATTTGCTAAAAACATCTAGAGAGAGACTTGCACGTCTGTTGCCAAAAGGAAAAGCAGTCTTGCAAAAAAAAGATGGGCTTCTTTGACAAGCTTCATCGGTAAGAATACCGTGATGTAGTAGAGGAACTCAGAGCACTGATGGATCCATTTACGCATGTGCATAAAGGAAACATGGAATCGTGATAGTCTTCATGGTTTGAGAGACACACTTATCGTGTTAAATCCCACAAATTTGAGAAAAATGCAAGTTTAACTATATGATAATTTTTTAATCAATTGTTTCCTTTATTTCATTACTTTAGAGATATGGACCCTATCCATCATATCTTTCAACTCTGACACGATCTCGTTGTGCCTACCCCGAACACAATTAGCGTACATGCTAAGTATTCGACCATTACATATACTGTGGACCTGCTATGGTTCCATGGGGCACTACAGCATTTTCGGACAAGCTCCTTCAAATACATGATGGATCTTCCTCATTACCGTGGAACGTACTACGCTCGGGCTGCCTTGCATATCTTGAGATAGGAGGTCATTTTGGAGTGTGTCTGGCCCGACGAGATGTGGTTCTTCATTGGGAGCTCCAAGAGTACATTCTCCTTACCAGTCTACGTTATGGGATAGTAGATCGGAGTATTATTGAAAGGCCACCAACGACTGATTCTGCCATGATTCGATTGATTGGAATCAATCCAGTTACTCCCGATGTGGTCTTGGAGAGGTGTAAGCCGTGGCCGTGGGACAGTTGTCAGTTGATGATGGCCTCAAACTAGCATACGACATTATCATAGGTCACTGGGTACTCACTCGAGAACCGACTGCAATCATCCCCTTTTATGTATGGAGGATGTTAGATGATTTGGCGATTGTAGAGTCATTCCCATGTGGAACGATTGGGTGGAGCATGACGGTGCACTCCTATCGATAGGCTATCTTGGAGAACTCCGTGAAGAGACACTTCTACGGCAACTGTTGGCTATAGCTGGTAAGTTTTCATATTATTATTTACATTCATGTATCAATGGTGTTCTTTAGACTTTTTAAATACTAATTTGAAATTTTTTTAATCTTATATTTAATTAGTGGTGGGTGTACAATCACTCCCATCCCTATGTCCTCACCTCTGTAAGGACGCTGACGCAGTCAGAAACAGAAATCTGAATATTCGTTCTTGTTTAGAAAGGTGCAAAACAAGAAACGAAAAGAAAAAAGCGTGATTCGAAAATTCCCTCTAAACAAACTTCACGCAAGTAGTTAGAAGATGAAAATTCGAAAAAAACTGAAGAACGAAAATCTCAATTCATCAAAAACTTATCTCAACGGCCAGCCAAAAACCAGTACTTAAAGCCACAACGAAAACCAAACCCTAATCGGAAACAAATAATTAAAGAAATTGCAAAAATACCCCTAGAAAACAGTAAAATATAAAATTGTCACTAAAAACTGTAAAATTACGAAAAGGCCCCTAAAAATAGAAAATTGCCCAAAACTCCATCCAAACGACTCCGAATGGCCGAAAAATGCCTTATATCACAGCATTGTTGTGCCTTTGATTTGTTTTGTCGTTCCGAGTCATCCAGCCAGTTTTTAGCCCGATCCGAGCTCATTTTAGTCATCTTGGAAAACGTGCCCGGCACCAATTTGATGTTTTAACAGCTAACGTCTTCTTCTTCAATAATTCTAAACATCGTGGAGCTAATGGTGGTGCCGAAACTTGCAGAACCAATGCTTGCCCCGCAACCAGCTCTGCGTCAGACGCCCAGGTTGCGACTAGACGTGGCCCCTTCCACATAGATCCACAATGCTCGAGGTGCCTCACCCTTCAACGTCCTCTGCTTGGCCTTCTCAATCAACTGGACCCAGCTACACGATGAGGTAAGTGAATGCCAATGTTCACTTTCATTTTTAAATTAGTTAGTATCAGTAAATTAAATTGCCAATTACAAGTGCGTGCTATCTCCCTATACATCGAGGCTGATCAGGCGGAGCGACAAGAGTCGTATGGGCCGAATTTCAGTTGTATCTCCCATATTACAACGACATGCTGGGATAATTATGTGCTTAGCTCATTCTGGGAGGCTTGCTGACAGGGATTGCCGGTTCCGTCAATCGATCAGGTTAGACTAATCACAATTTTCAAAATTTAAGTTGATTCTGTATAATGCTAAATATGAAGATCATAATTATTTTAGATTTATTTTATTTTAGATTCCACTTTCTAATGGAGATTCAACTAAGGAGAGGATTGATCGAGATTATTCGATCAGTCCAATGAGATCCGATACGATCCGGTTGAAGGTATGTATCTCATGAGATTTTATGTTATTGTAATAGATTAGTCGATGTTATTGAACATGATTACAATTACTTTGTTGGTCTTCTTGCCTTGTGATTAGGTTATAACTCCGCGTATCGATGCCTCACGGTTGAGCAATCCGGTTGAAGACCAGGTGAGCAGACATCCATCTCCCAGCCTGACTTGACGCGAGAGGAGTCAATTTCAGGTATCTACCTCTTCCTATTTAAATAAAACAGCCGAATCTCATAATATGTAATCTAGCTAGGTTTTATAATTATAGTCTTTTACGATGGCCAATCTAGCCATGGCTAGGGTCGAGGTTCTTTTACACCAGTTTGAGGATCGGGCCATCCAAAGGCATGACCTGGTCCTCCAGCGGCTCACGCAGATCAGGGCGACATAGGATGTGGTCCTCGAGCGGCTTACGCATATCGAGCATCGCTTCGAGAAAGGGAATCATGCATATCGAGCATCGCTTCGAGAAAGGGAATCATGCATATCGAGCATCGCCTGGCCACTGCATGATTCCCTTTCTCGAGAGCCAGCGACACCCATGCCTGAGGGCGTTACACACTCCATTGACATCCAAATCTGGCCAATAGCCATATTCATTTCAATTACTGTTTTATATCTAATTTTAAATTTTAAAATTTTTACTCTTTTTTTAAATAATTGATCGATGCACCTGTTAGTCGGGGAAAGGATCTAATGGTTCCACCGACTCCTCCGGCTCTAGCTTTTGCGCCGGCATCTCCCATAATCCCCGAGGACACCACTCAGGTAAATTTTGGGTTGTAAATTCATAAATTTTAGTCTTTGTTATTCTTTCACTTTATTATATTTTAATGATTGTTTTGTCCATTTTATTAGGAGCTTGGTCGTACACATCGGGCCAAGGCCCCAGCTACAGGTGTACGATCACCTTTCACCAACCCTACTCATCACATCGAGTTGTTGAGGCCAAAGAAGAAACCGAGGATGAAAGCGGCAAGGATGACTCAAGTGTTGGATGTGCGGAGGGAGATTCCTCTTGTTGTGGAGGTGCAAGAGGTCCAGGGAGGATTCCTACTCCCGTGGTGGACCCCTACACCCTCAACATGGCACTTTTGGATGCCTTCTATAGCATTGGAGGTTCAGAGAGGTAATTCACTTTCTTTTTTTTTATGATTATTTTTCATTTTATAACTTTCCTGTTTTATAGTCTAGCTAAATTTTTGTGATAGGTGCTCAATTGGGAGGGGGGCTTGTCATTCGTTGGGAATGACCTCTGGTATGTCCGATCCATATCGGACTTCGTCGAGGACAATCTTGCAAAACAGTTTATGAGAGGGTTGCGAAGTGCGACGAGGGAGACCTCATCACTTTACCCCTACTGAGCCCGCTTCGTACTCGCTCGGACTTACCTTTATGTACGTAATTAAAAATAGTATTGATCTCTATATAATTTACTCATGTTACAACATCGATTTTTAACTAACTTAAATTACATAACATTCCCTGAGGTGTGTGGGACCAGAGCAAGCTATCTCAAGTGGAGCCTGGGATCTACGAGTTCGATGCCTTTATCACTAGCTAGGTCGAGGGAGATGAGGACATGGGATAGGTAGATTAGGTATTTCACTTCATTTTCTACAAAATTCTTGGTTTATATTACGGTTTATTTAATAGAAATTAATTTAATATTTATATTGTGTATATAGATATTGCTATCCTGTTGCTTTCATGAGCACTGGGTGTTACTCCAGGTTTCACTGGCCAGGTCTTAGATCACGTTGTATGATTCGGAACCATTGGCCAAGGCGAAGGCCTTTCGATTGGACTTGATGGAGCCGGTCTATTCGATGTTGCCACGATTACTACAACAAGCCGGCTTTTATGATAAGACGGGATGGCCCTCGGCTTAGAGGTTCACTGTGGCTTTTATTTACCCCCCCCCCCCCCCCGATGCAGTGGAGCACTCTATCCCTATTCATCTAGACAAGGAGAGTTATGGCACTTACGTCTGCTACTACATGACCCAGTTGATGAGGGCGCATATGAAGTAGATGCCCCGCTTGCCTTGTGTACTCCCACAATAGGGATGAGATGGCCTGGATCATCCTGCGGTGGAACAATTTGTGAACGCAGTCCTAGATTTTTTTTTTCTGATTTTATATTGTAAATAATACATCGCAATCCTAGATTGTTTTGTTTTATACTGTAAATAATACATTAAGGATAAATGTATATTATGTAAATTATATATGGTATTCAGGACTTCTATTTTATGTTAATTCTAGAACATGTAATTCTACTAAATGGTAAATTCCATACAAAATTAACTAAAAAATTAAAGTTTGAGAATTGAATTATACAATAACTCTAAAAAATCAATTCTAATTACAAAATAAAACAAATTATATATATATATATATTTATATATATATATATTTATATATATGTTTTTATTTTCATTACTAGGAAACATTCAGTCTAACTTACCAATAATATTGTTAAAAGTGACTGGATTTTCTAAGTGATCCATTGCATTCAGTTTTTTGAATTTTTCATTTTATTATCATTTTCTAGTACTTTAATGATGTATAGTTTTTCAACTACATGGCACTGCAGTTAACTCAGTATGTCAATGGTGTATGAACTTTCCAAAGGCACCGTAATGGATTCGATTAATATGATAAATAGCAGTAACAGTGACACAGCCACCATTCGAAATGCTTAGTGCGGACCGAAACCTTCCTTAATTGATTTTTCCTTCCCTGTCGCTTCGTCTTCTTCACCAAGACGGCTTCTTCTTCATTTCTTCCTTACTTCAACTTAATCGAAACTCACCTTACAAGTGTGCATATCGACGACGATCAGGCCGGTTGGGACTCCATTTCAAGCCATCATCCCCATCGTCGTCTTCACTACATTTTTGGGTGGGTTTTGAACTTTTATTATGTGTCGAATGTGCTAGAATGAAATGCGTCAAAGCATGATTTACAATATCGTCTTCACTCAAATTACTGAATGCATATGTTGTTTAACTTCGATTTTGAAGGCATGGATTAAACTCTATTGTGTTGTGCATATCTGAGATTGAATACTTGGGTTGAAAATGGTAGGTTAAGAATCGAGAATCTATGTTCCGAAAATATTTATATAAATCTCAAAATGGCTTTTGTGTTTCTTGAATTTATATTGTGTCTCAAAATGTATTTTGTATGTCTCGAATTCACCAATCCAAATATTAAAATGTGTTTGCACTTTTTTTTCCCTGTTGTGTTTGTCCTAATTTTCCAAATTTCATGAGTGCAGAGGAAGAAGAAGAAGAAATACGGTCGAGAATGGAGTTGAAAAAGATTGGGCCAATCTTCCCACTGAATTGTTGGAGTTGATTGTTTCGAAGCTCTAGGTTCTTGATGTACATGCTAAAAAGCAAGGAAGGCCTATCAAGTTGCCTATTTTGTTTTTCGTTAAAGAGAAGGATCGCTTTTGTGGGATGGTTCTGAATCTGAAACTCTTTTGTTGGAATCATAATTGTTATTCTGTTAGATTTTGTTGCAAATGGCGTTGGATGTGGCTTCAATATTCACTGTGTTCAAACAAGTTAGACGAACGTGGCCTTGATTCATTGACAAACATGCAATTTAAATTAAATAGCAAATTCACTGTTTATTAAAATAATAACATTTATATGCTATAAATCGTGTCAACATTGATATTGCCGACATAAAAATCCACACCCTTCACAGAGATATTGACATCAATATTGACAAAATTTGTCTCGAAGTTTCCCATCGAGTATCCTCTGGGGACTCGAGATTGTTATGTGGAATTCGGATCAAATATGGGCACTAATGATTTAAGTCAGTTGATGTTAGATCACTTTCTCTGGGATGTGGGGCTTCCATGTTATGAGCATTTGGACAAGTGAGACGATTATGTCCTTTTCTATTGCATATTTTACACGATTTCCTTCAACGGTATTGTTCTTTTTGAGATTGGATGCGGGCTTCTTGTAGTCTTCCGACAGACCTTCTGCCAATAGGAGCATTGACAACCATGCCATCCATACCTGCAATTGAATTCAAAGACGAACACAAGGGCACAGGTTATATGGAAGGCGCATATGTCATCCTTAGTTTTTTCGTGTCAAATGAATGACCATGACGTAGAGTGGAATAATGAGCCCAATTTTCCCTATAAAAAAGAATTAAAGTAAATGAATTGTGAAAATATCTAATTTCATGTTTAGAGAATTAAAAAACGAAAAAGTCAATTTCCCTCAATTTCGTGGTCAACCACTTATGTCTCGAAATGGACCATCATGTCTTGAAATTGGCAATTAAGTCACGAATACACACTTTGTATCACGAAAAGACACAAACAGTGTATTTGGAGAAAGAATTATTACTTTCGAGACGTAGTGGTACCTTTTGAGATAGAAGTTTTAAGTCTCGAGTCACGAAATGATACCAATGAGTCTCGAAATTTATCATTGTGTCTTGAAATTTAGCAAATATGTCACGAAATGGACCAAAATATTCCTGGCAACAGCAATGACATGTTTGCAAGGTATCTCTTCCATTTCCCATCTCCGACATCCATAAGTCTTTTGGATGATATCCACCACAACATTTTCTTCCTTTGATGGATTTCCTACTTCATATTTCTCACTATCCCAAATAGATATGGTCTACAACCTTTCCATAGCCCGCTTGGTGATAATATCTAGCATTGTAGCTGCTGCTTCCCTACGTTGGTTAAACTAAGCCTGACACAAACTCCTAAAAAACTTATGTTCAAATGTAATGGGCAACTTTCGAGTTTTCTTGATTGCATGGTTGAAGGACTCCACGAAATTGCTTGTCATTTGGTTGTAGCAATTGTTTGGACAATATGCACGTGACCATCCCGGGCATCCTACCTGGACATCCAATCAATGATGAACTCCAAGGTACATATCTTTAATGTCTCTAAAGTATGAGTCACATGTCTGCTTGTTATAGGCATATGCCACATTTTTAAAAAGGATTGTAGCCTAAAGATTTTTGTTCTTTGTCTGTAAGTTTTGCTTCAGATGTCGATAACGAAAGGCACGAGGAACCAAATCACTATGAGCAGTATGCCTTTGCGTCGATCAAATATAATAACCAAATCATCCTATAATCCATATGTTGTCCAGAATCTTCTCAAGAACCACTCCTATGAATCATTGTCCTCCTCCTTGCCAAACCCAAAATCAAGGTTTGCTCATTTCTTTTAGCACAGATAGCTGCATAAATTTTGCCCGCATACATACTTTTCAAGTATGTTGCATCTATGATAATTACGGACCTCGTGTACCTGAAACCCTCAATTGAAGGACCAAGTGCACAGAATAAGCTTAGAAATTGCTCACCTTGTGTCTGTAGATTGGTCACCGTCCCCGGCATTACACACTCCAATATGTGAGGTGCATATCTTTAATGTCTCTAAAGTACAAGTCAAATGTCCGCTTGTCATAGGCGTATACAGCATTTTTAAAAAGAATTGTAGCTTGAGAATTTTTACACTTCGTCTTTAAGTTTTCCTTCAGATGTCGATAACAAAAGGTAAGTGGAACCAAATCATCGCGTGCAATATGCCTTTGCGTCGATCAAATATAATAACCAAATCATCCCGTAATCCATATGTAGTCCAGAATTTTCTCAAGAACCACTCCCATGAATTATTGCCCTCCTCCTGGCCAAACCCAAAAGCAAGGGAAAAAGTTTGCTCATTTTTATTCGCACAAATAGCTGCATAAAGTGTGTTGCATCTATGATAATTACAGACCTCATATACTTGAAACCCCCAATCGAAGGACCAAGTGCACAAAATGAGATCAGAAACTGCTCATCTTGTATCTGTATACTGGTCACCATCCCCGGCATTACATGCTCCAATATGTGAAGGTATGACGATAGCTATTTGTATAAGTTTTCTAGAGTTGCATAAGCTATATCTTTTGCACTCTGTAAAGATCGCCAAGCCTTGGTGTATTCGAGATTCACACTATAATTCTCCAGCATGTCTTAAATCACATTTTTCGTTGTGTGATTTGCATCGGTGAGTTTACCAACGTATATACGATTAATCGTTGTTGAACTTCCACTCCTGTTTTGGCTTTATTGTACAGTTTGGATGCAAGTGTGAGTCGATACAAACTTGTGAATAATCCAAATCTGGTATCCAGCTCTAAATTGTGCACTTATCATGAAAGTACTATCTTTTTGATTCTTACATCTTGCCTCAAATCTTCCCTTATGCGAACGTACCACGTGATATGGAAATCGATTATCAAGTGAATATTCACACACTGTTGGTACCAATTCTTCTTTATTGCTAAAAACTACATCCTTTCCTCTAAAACCCATTGGCAGAATATCTTCGTCTTTTGAAAAAAGCACTCCTTCGTTATCATTCCATACCATGTTTGTAAACTAAGTAGAAAGGTCAGGTATAAATTACTCTAATGGAATCACCTGTCTAGCCCCATCGTGGAAGTTATCATCATTAGCATCATCATCATCAGCCTCAATGTTGCAACTGTGTTCTTCATCGTATTCATAATTATCTTCTGTGCAAATATATCTAGTTGTCCCTTCTTCATCATTTGCATCAATAAATTCCTCCCCTGCATGATCATTTGGACCGGATGGACAATTACGACCAATATCACCACCGATACCACCCTTGTATGTTCTTTGAATTTTGTTCAAAACCACAACTTTAGGATCCTCTCCCCCCTTCAAATACATGATGCCAAACATGTGTTCAATCTCTATTAATTTCTAACTTCCATCATAAAAATTAGAAGTAATTGACATTTGTATATCGAAATGGTTTAAGTCAATCTTCATGAAGTTTGTCATAGTTTTCCTAAAATCTTCATAGTTCACTGCGAATGGTAAGACTAGCACATGCACCGTTCCACAAAGAGAACCCTCGTGAACAGCAATTCTAATGTAATCCATTTTTGCAAACAACATAAGACTATTCAAAAAATAACCACTCAAGTCTCGAAATACCCTTATCTCAAGTGGAGAAATCCCCAAATCAGATCTCAAACTAATCTCAATTCTTCAAAGACCCTACTCAAGTCTCAAAATCCCCAACTCAAGTCTCAAAATGCCCTTACCTTAGGACTCGAAATCACCAACTCAGGTCTCGAACTTATATTAAGTCTCAAAAGCCCTCCACACAAGGCATAAAATCTCTGCAATCCCACAATCCTTCCTTCCTCCTGCTACTATCCAAATATGCGTAAAAAAAACAACACATAACGAATAAACCCAAGCTTCCAAACACCAAAGAAAAAAATAACAAAGAAACAAACCGAACGATGTACCTTCGAACATCTCCTACTTTCGTCTTCTTGATTTTGGAAAACAAAACTTAAAAACCGAACACAATTTTAAGTTTGTTTTTTTTTCTTTCTCTCCGACAAGGGAATGGTTCTTTAATCTATTTTCATAACTATGGTTCGAAATTTCTGATCAAATGAATAATGTTAGTTGTGGTTTCTTCAATTTATTTTACTGGTAGTTAGTTTCGGTTATTGTGTGTGTTGAATGTAGAGGGATAAGATAGTAAATGCATGTTAAAAGAGAATAAATGTTATTGGATTTAAAAAAAAAAAATTAAAAGTCAAAATGAGTATAGAATGAAAAGTTAGATTTAGATATGAGTATAGTAAAGATTTGAGTAAATAAGAAATAATTGTTTCTATTTGGGTAAAAATGAAAATGCCCCCTTTTAACATGTAGTTACTACATTGCCCTTAACATTCAAAATACCCCAACAACCAGTGCACTGCTGTAAAATCGAATTGAAGACAATACAACTACTACATCATTGATGAAGTTTCCTTGGTGGAAGTTGAATTTGAAATGAACCCGTTCTCCCTATTGAAGGGGGAAAAAAAGTCAGCTATTGGTTCTGAGTTTGAAGGAGTTGTTGGTTTTTTTCTTCACAAGGTCAAGGTAGCGTCGTTGGGTGTTTGGAGAATTTTTTTTTCTTTTTTGCTGTTATGGTGATTGATGCTTGTTTTTTTTATGTCGGTGTTGAGATGATTTATGATTTGTAATTATTTTCATATTCTTTTTATTTACATAGGCTATTTTCATTTGTATAATTTAAATTGTGTGCAAAATTTTCGTTTCTCTTATCACATGATTTTTTTTTTTTTAAAAAAGAAAGTATGTAATTCAAACTAGTGAAAAATAAAAATAACAATAAAAAATCTACCCTGGCCCTTTTAAATATTTATATATACATATATATAACTTCAGAAACCTAAAATTTTTGGTGGAGTTTCCCTTGTAAATAGATCATTTTCCAGGCTCCATGGCCACATCCAACACCATTTGCAACAAAATAACAATTATGATTTCAACAAAAGTGTTTCAAGTTTTGTTAGATTATGATTCCAACAATTATGGCCACCTAGATACAAAACCATCAAACAAAAGCATTTGTTCTCTACAACGAAAAGTAATATGGGCAGCAACATAAGCCTTCCTTGCATTGTTCCATGAAGTGCATGCTAACTCGAAATTTTTTGCATTAACAATGAAGAGTTTTGAAACAATCAACTCCAACAATTCAATGAGTAGATTGGCCCAATTTCTTTCAACTCCATTCTTGGTCATGTTTCTTCTTCTTCTTCTTCTACAAGCATGAAATTAGGAACAAACACAATTGGAAAAAAAGCTCCCACCTAAATATCCTTCCACTCAAGAAAAACAAAAGCAATGTATAAAAGAAAAATAAAGAAAAAGAAAAAAAATAAAAGGACATTTAGAAACTAATGGAGCAATAAAAGAAAAAGAAAAAATGAAATAAAAGCAATGGAAACTTTCCTGTAGCTGCGATGTCGAAGTTTGAAGATGACAGTGACTGCAAAGGTGACTAGTTAAAAAAGGTGGCTAGAGGGGAATTTTGTCCTTTCAATTTTGTTAGATGTTTTTGGAAGGTTGACCTTCAGGAAAGTCAAACCTACCTTCCGGTCCTCCTGTGCCCCATGACCCTCCAATCTCATAGGGGAGGGAGGTCGCACCTCGAGATACTCCTCCATGTCCCTGAGGATCTCGACATTCCTAACTCTCGAAGTAGGAGACTAAAAATAAAACAAATATAAAACATTAGATACAATAAATTAAACTATTTAATTTACAATTTATTAATTCAAATATCATTAGACGAACCTTTATAACCCAAGAGGGGGATGGTTGATGTCTAAAGACCTCCCAGAATGAGTTGGGCTTCGAAGCCCCCTAACGAATATATAAGGGAGGCCGTCAAAATAAGTCTAATATGGCATATGTCGCTCGTGCTCATCTGACTCAATGTATGGTGATGAAGCAGATGCCTGTGTGCATAGTAATTTAATTTTTGAACATTTGACTTCATAAAGAAAAAAAAAAAGTATAGAGATTGATTGCTTACCTCATCTAATAGAACATGCCACTGAACTTTGGAAGTGGACTGAATCGGACTCCGAAGAAGAAGGCACCCAAGATGTTGTGTAGCACCGAATCTAGAAGCTCCTGGACGAGCATCAATGCACAAATACAATCGCAAGGATGGGAAGTGGGAGTACAATTACCATTGAATTGAAAGATGAAAACATCAATAAATATTGTTATGGGAATATAAATGATAGAAATTCTCAAAAATAGTAGATTTGATGTCATACCAATATTACAAAGGCATTGCCATATAAATGCAACTTCGTCGCCCGAGACTCGTCATCAACAGCTCTCCGGAGGCAATACTGTGTTATGCTCCACCTGATGGGGCCCCAGGGAAATACCTCAGTCACTGCAAATCCTCGAGGATGCTCCACACTTAATACGGAATCACTGTTGAAGACACACATGTCAGCATCTAGTATCCAACGATGATGCCATAAGCAAGCCTGAGGACATCATCCTACTCCAGAGATCCAACCTCCTTCTCATTAAACCTCTCCAAGGCCCGTGTCGAGGTCAGTAGATGGATCCCTAATAACTACTCATGTGCAGAGTTGCTCATCAACTCCAACTCTATAATCTTCTCATTCATCCGGCCAAATCGAAGTCCAGTGATCAGAGCATACTCTTGAGGCCATAATCGATGTAATCTACCTCCGATGTGGAACCAAATCTCATCGAGGCAAGCATTGCAGAAGTGAACCTCCTGCCTAAGCACATAAAATGCAGCATGGGCATAAAAATGCCCGGAATATAGATTAGTTCCAACATGTGTCCGAATGGATCCTTCCTAAATCGTTCCTCTACCTCGTGGAGCCTCACTAAGTCAATCACCTCGGTTATCTACAAAAACTTGCAGTGACAACTCATAGTCTTATCGTCAAGAATAATAAGATTGTCCCGGTATGTCCATCTTCCTCTATCAAGGTCTATGTCTTTACAAATAATAATAATAATAAAAATTGGCTAGATTGTCGTTAAATTAAACTTAGCTTTATTTATTCCTAGGTACAATAAATTAAATAAGCTCATTTAAATCCTGAAACATAATATTTTACAGAAAAAACTATAATAATATATTATATAGATGAATTTTACAAAACTTTATTCAAACTTTAGTTGAGTATTTTAATATTAAAATAGTTATTATTTAATATTATTATTTTTAGTAGATAGACATTGTTGGAGTCATTATAATAATATTATTTTACTTTCCTAACATAAAGTACAATGTATTTTGTTTATAAAAAAATTAAATAATTTATAGGACAATCATTATAAAATATTAAGTATTTACGAACTTTGTATAATTAAATTATATTATACCTCAATAATATTGAATACATTGTATAATTAAGTCATTGTAGAGTACAGTGATAAATTCGATTTTTATGTAATTTAAAATTTAGTAATAATAATAATAGTAGTAGTAATTTTTATTTAATTTAAAATTTAATAATAATTATAATAATATAATATTATTTGAAATATAATAATAATAATAATAGTAATCCATCGAAAGTCAGGATTAACTTGCCGAAGGTAGGAAATATTTAGCCAAAGGTCGGAACTATTCTGTTGAAGGTTGAATCCTGAGTTGGGTGAATTTAAAGTTGGTCGATACTTGAGTCCAATGCTTTGGCCAACTTTGAATTTGGCAAACTTAGGATTCAACCTTCGACAGATTTATCCCAACCTTTAGTTGATTATCCTGACGTTCGACAAAATATTTTCGACCTTCGGCTGATTATGATTATTCAAACGTCGGGATTAGGTTCCTGAAGGTCAGGATAATCAGCCGAAGATCAAAACTATTCTGTCGAAGGTCAAATTCTGAGTTGGCCGAATTAAAAGTTTGCCGAAACATTGGACTTAGGTATCGGCCAAATTTGAATTCGAACAACTTAGGATTCAACCTTCGTCTTGTTATCTTGACCTTCAGGAACTTAATCCCTACCTTCGACAAGTTAATCTCGACCTTCGGCAAGTTAGCTCCGATCATATACCATTTCAACCAAGAAAAGCTACTTTCTTATTTCCAAACTCCCCAATTGTTTATTTAACCATTTTGCATCCAAATTAGACTTAAAATTTCCTCATTATCTACAAAATTCATAAGAAAAAAAAAGCTAAACAAATAAAAACACATTAGCATATCAAAGTTCGAGTTTAAAAACAACAAGAGAAAAAAAACAATTCAAAGCATGTCACAATCCACACAGTCTCATAAATGTAGATCACATTACTATCACATAAAGGATCATCGAACAGTAAAAAAAAAAAGGCATAAAAGAATCATAGATGGTGACAGTGACTTACTGATGTGATTTTCTTGTAGGTTGAAGGGTTAATTTCACACACAACAATCAAAACAAATCTATATAAAAGAAAGGACTCATCAAAGGTAAGTTTTGGGAGATTAGAAAGACCTTTGCAGATTTAACTACAACAACCAACCTCTTGATTTGGAAGACAACTGAATACCTCACCCAAAGTGATTGAGAGCAAAAGGTTTAGTGATTAGAACCCTAAAGAGGATGTTCTAAGAACACTATACAAAAAATCAATTTGATCTAGTGTAATGAAAGTTCCCTAAGGAAATCAGTTTTTCTTGTCTAAGAGTTGAATGTTCTAAAATGGCTGAAACAAGAGCCTCTTTATAGCTAACAAAAACCCTAAACAACTTAACAAAGGTTGGGTGAAAAGGGCTGCAAAATACAAAGAGAAAAGCTCAAAAAAACAAGGCCAATAACACAAAGTTTTGGGAAAAATCGACACTGTTCATGGGTTGCTACAGTGACCAGCACCGATGGTACACCGGATCTTCTCTGGAAAATTTGCCGAAAACTTTGAATTGCCTCTTTTTTTTCACCCTTTCTCCCATGCTTCGCCTTGGCTTCAATGTACATTCTTTGTAGACTAGAACTATGGTATTCTAGGCACATTTCCAAGCATTTGAACTCACTTGAATCCTTCCCAAAACCTTGAATCATGTGAACATTATAACATTTCCTTGATGGCTCCTATGATAGCTCCAACATTGTTAAGATTGCTTCTTGAACCCCCAACATTCCCCCTCACTTCAAAAGTATTCGTAATCAAATCTTCAAGTCCATACCCTTTTTTGAAAGTGCTGATTTCTCCTTTATTGATATGTATTCGATCTCCACTACAAGAAACTCATTAGAAGAAACAACATAGACAAGGAATACTAGCCATTTAGAACAACCAAGAAATAAATTTCTATCATTTAAGCACAAGACAAAAGAGCACAAGGCATAATTCCCATTGGTCTGTGACCCCATGAGGCATGAAATAAAGGTTCTTTAAAGCTTGCATGCAAGTATAATGAACTCGATACATAATCCCTTAACATAGCATATACATCCCCTCCATCAAAAGCATTAAGCATATATGTAAAAAGATCAAGAAATTACCCTTCACATATGCTAGAAGTCCTTAATTCATCGAGATGGACATCATTATTTTCTTTCAAAACAGGGTATATTTCAAAAATTTCAAAATCTCAACATATCTCTATTCTCGGCACAAACTCAAACTGTAACATCATGTAGTTCCACAAATCAAGTCAAATAGAGATTATGCACAAAGCAAACTCACTGATTTTACTCTAATAAAGTCCAATTGAAGATCAACTTCTCATCATAAATAATCTTTTTACAAGATATAAGCAAGAATGCTCCAAAGATTATAGGCTTCTTTTTCATATGTAGTCCTAACACATGCTTTCTAAACAAGATATCCAAGATTCTAGGACTATCATATCTCTCAAATTCAATTTCATGATTCTTAAGATTCATCAACGCTTAGAATACTCAAGAACATGTAAAGTACCTCCCCCAGGCATATTATCGTGAAACTCACAAGCTTCTTCACAAATTTTCAACAAGTAATACTTTCCAATAAGCTTGGACTTTCTTTTCACATTCACATTGAAATAGGTTTCAAACAAGATAATCGAGCAATTGGAATCAACAAGGATTATACACATGATACCACAGAGAGAAATTTGAATCAAGGATGGTAATATCAAATATCCACGATAACCGATCATCCACGACAAACTTTAAAATTTCATTCAAGTTTTTACCCAAGTCATGCTTAAACAAGTCAAGCAAGTATCTCAATTGATGAGAATGTGACTCCAAGTTACTACCATGACTATCATTTATCAACAATTCACACATAGAATCCATAGGCATGAACATAGCATTTTCATCAAACTAGGAATAAGCATGCTTACAAATTCCACCATGTATGGCTTGTCTTGAAACAACAAACTCATAGTCACAAGTATCTTCTTTTGTCATTGATCCCTCACAAATTCTAAATCTTTAAAAGCTGTCACTAAACTCAAAGGAGTATAAGACATGCTTCCTCTAGATAAGAATTCATCATGCTCGAGAATTTTCATATTAGCACTTTGTTTATGAACATCATAAACATCTCTAAACTCACACTTACGATGATGCTTGGAACAATCAAGAATGCATAAGTTACCAATTCTAAGCATTTTACCATAACCGTCATAAGTTTTGAATCTAAGAATCTCAAGAAAACATGGAGTCCAAGCATTCATGTTGTTATATAAGTCATGAAACTTATAAATTTCAATTAAAGTCAACATCTCAACATGACATGCTTCCTCGTCAATCTCTTTCAAGCAAGTTTCCTTAACAATCATAAGTTTTCTTCTCATAGTAATCAAAATGAAGTACAACTCAAATAAGATAAACAAGAATTTCAATTCAACAATGAGTATGCACATTAGACCACAAAGATACAAGTCATCATCGATAAGCATAGCATCAAAGATCCACACGAATCGATGATCTACAACAAACTTCAAAATTCTATTCATGTGTGTCCCAAAGATATACTTCAAAAAGAAGTTCAAGTAATTCCATTCACAAGAATATATCTCCAAGTTGTTTCTATGAGACAAAATGGCCAACAAGTCATATCTAGAATTCATAGGCATAAACAAATCATTTCTTCCAATCAAAGAATTAATAAGCTCATAGGATTCACCATATATAACTTGTCTAGAGACATTAAGTTCATAATCACAGGTATGTTCATCCACAATTCTAAAATCATAATTTTGCACACATGATTCCTTAATAAACTCAAATTCCATGAAAGCTTCAACAAGAGTTATAGAAGTATAAGACTCACTTTCTTTAAACAAGGAATCATTATGCTCAAGAATATCAACAATGGCATGTTGCTTATGAACACCATAAGCATTTCCACAATCATATTTAACAATAGAAAACACATTTTCATGCTCGTAATTCAACAATTTATCACCAAGTGTAGAGATTAGAGTGTACCACTTTAACATCTCACTCATTACCATGTTGTCCTT
>JAOXNR010042774.1:0-19529 GCA_028571225.1 Parsonsia alboflavescens | reverse complement strand
ACACACACTAAAATGTTATAAAAAGCACTGCTAATCTTTAATAGTCAAAGTTAATGGTTAATTTTTTTTTTATTTTGAAAAAATAATAAATTTGATTCAATACCCATAGGGTTTAGTTTATCCTCTTAGGATATAATTTATAAAATATAATTATAAAATACAATTTTTTTTATTGAAGATTTTATTTTTTAAAAATAAAATAAGATGTTAACTGTTAATTTTGACTGTTAGATATTTAATTGTCCACTCTATACGGCATGTACTAATGCATTCTATAACATTACCCTATATATATATATATTTATAGTAATAACATGGAGTGATACGGAGCATACCTTATGAAGTGCTCCAATTAAGTCTTTGACAGTCGAAGTTAACGGTCAGTTGTTAGAAAAAATAAATTTTTCTATAAAAAATTATGGTTTCAAATATTTTATAATAATTAAATCCTAAAAGAAAATAAATTAAACCCTAGGGATAATTAAATTTTATTTTATTTTATTTTTTAGAAAAGGCAGTTGACCGGTAGAAATTTAACTGGAGCACTCCATAAGGTTTGCTATGAAGCTCAAATTATGGAGTGCTCCTATTAAGTCTCTAATAGTTAAAGTTAATGGTCAATTGACTTAAAAGAAAATGATCAAGTACGTTTAGGGTTTTGTTTATAAAATATAATCTAAAAAAGAAATTATAGAAAAATTTATTTTTTCTCTAAGTAAAAAAAAGTTAACTTAATGGTTGAGTGTTAGAGACTCAACTGCACTCCATAACAGTCAACAGTTAAGTTAACTATATATATATTTTTTAAAAAATTCTTCTATAAAAACTTTTTTTTTATAAATGTATTTTATAAATTAAACTCTAAAAGGATAAACTAAAGCTATGGTAAGTGATCAAATTTTATTTTAATCTTTTTAAAAATGACAAGTAACCTTTGGAGACTTAATTGGATTACTCTATAAGGTGTTCTTCGTAATACCCTATTGCTATAATATATAAAAATATATTTTTTTAAAAAATCTTTTTATCGAATATTTTATTTATTTTTAAATAAAATCATACGTTGACTATTAACTTTGACTGTTATAGATTCAATTGTACACTCTATACAGAGTACACTAGTGCACTCTATAGAATTTTATATATATATATATATATTTATATATTTATATGAAAATGATATAGAGTGTACCAGGGCACTTCGTATGGAGTGCACTATTTAACAGTCAAAATTAACGGTTAACTATTTTTTTTATATTTAAAAATAATAACTATTAACGGTTAACTAATATCCCTTGGGTTTTGTTTATCATTTTGGGGTATAATCTATAATTAGATGTTGGCCATTAAGTTTGATCATTAGAAACCTAATTGTGCACTCTATAGCATTATCATATAAATATATATATTTTTATATATATAGAAATGTTATAGAGTGCTACGGAGTATACCTTATAGACTGCTTTAGTTAAATCTCTAACGGTCAACTATCTTTTGTTTTTTTAAAAAATAAAATAAAATTTAAACAACTACTCCTAGGGTTTAGTTTATGAAAAAATTTTGAAGAAATAACTTTTTACAGGAGAATTTATCTTTTTAATAACTAACTGTTAACTTTCACTGTTAGAGACTTAATTAGAGCACTTTATAAGGTGTGCTCCATAGCACTCTACTCTCTCTCTGTATATATATATAGAGAGAGAAGTGATGGTTTGTGCAGCGGTGTGTGGCACAGTGAAACAACTTCTTTTTTTTTTTTTTGAAAACTCCCCTTTGAAACAAGGTCGTTTTGAAAAAAAAAAGAAAAAAAAAAATCAAAACGAGCATATCAACCGAGCAGAGCAAAGAGCTTCGCATCGATCAGCCACCGAAACGGCCAACAATGAGCTCCCCAGCACCACAGCTACCACCGTAATGGTCACCAACGCACCCTCTCGCTGCAACTCTCTCCACCGATGGTCTTCCCCAGCACCAGTTTGGTTTGTCGAGCCATTGATCTCCAGATCTGCAATTTTTTTTTTCCCAAAACCACATAGCACCCCCCACAGGCCCACCACAGCTACCATCTCCTATACCATCAACAAGTTTCACCTTCGCCGCACCTTTCCATGACAGTCAAGAGCAGATCCGAGCTGTGCCTTCGTTGCTCCGTTCCTCAGCTGTTCCTTGATCGTTTTACTTGTGAGACTTCAAAAAAACAAAAAAAAAAAAAAAATAGAACGACATCGTTCCACAGTGCCGCACACAGTAAAGGCGCACTTGTTAGCAAAAGAATATATATATATATAGGGAAATGCTATAATGAGCATCGAAGCTCATATTATATTGTACTTCTATTAAGTTTCTAACTGTCAACTAGGTCAGGTATCTTTTTTTTTTTAATAATAAATAGATTCTTTTAAAGAAATTTATTATTTGTAAATGCATTGTACAAATAAATAAATAAATATATATATATATATATATATATATAGATATATAGATATGTATGTATACTATAGTGGACACAGTTACCCAAGTTATAGTGGCAACCGTTAAAACTTAGATGGAAACCTTAACTCCTTTAAAAAAAATATATTCTTCTATTAAAAAATTATTTTCAAGTTTTAAAACTTGAACAAGTATCTTTGGAGTTTACTTTATTCTTTTAGGGTTTTAGTTATAAAATATATCTTCTTCTTTTTTATAAAAGATTTCATTTTTTTGAAAGAAAGAATTAAGTCATCCATCCAATGCACCCGACCCGAGGGTGTAATTGAGTGGTTCGGAGATATAGCTTTCATATTGTAGGTCATGGGTTCTACTTGGATTTCCTGCATACTATAGCTTTGGTGGGTTGTAGATCCTAGTAGAATAGTCGAGGTGCATGTGAGAGTCTAACTCGGACACCACTAGATACAAAAAAGTAAAAATAAAAAGTTCTCCATCCAAGATTTAACAGTTATCTACTACAACTTAGACAACTATGCCGACTATACCACTTCAATAAATATATATATATATATATATGCAAAAATGCTATGAAAAACAACTATTGGAGTGCAACTGTCAAAACGAGGTCGTTTTGACAGTGAATTAAGTGGCTCTGAAGGATGCACGTACTCAAAACGACGTCATTTTGGCAGTTGCACTCCAATAGTTACTTTTTATAACATTTCTGTATAAAAAATATATATATACTAGAAATTTCTCTGAACCTATGGTGCCCCCATTTTAAAAATCAAGGATAAGAAAATTATTTATAATAACAATATATAGTAAAAAAAAGTATCAGATATATTTAACTTGAAAATATTTTATGATATTTATTTATAACTTTATTGCATGTGTCTGCTAGAAGACATAAGCTGATACAATATTACATTGCCAAAAATAATTTATGTGTTTTTAAATTATACACAATCGTTACTGACGTAGAATAAGTAGACAAGCAAGATCAAGATTGTTTAATAATTTTATTTCTTTAATTAGATAGAACTTTATTTAGAAACTTGTTTTATTTTTTTTTTTATTTTCTATCTAATTTTTATTTACTAGTCTGATTAGAACACATAACTTAGCTATTAGTAGTTTACGTGGTTTCTATTTCCTACTCTGATTAGGAACATAGAACTTCTAGTATTATAAATAAGGATGAATGCCTAAGAGTTAGGGAGTAGAATCTGCTATCAATAATATTTTAGATTTTTTTCTCTCTTTCCTTGTGAACTCAAGGTTTTTTTTTTTTTTTTTTCTTTCTTTCTTTCTTCATCCTTTAACTATTTTATATTGAAGTTTAATTATAGGAGAAGAACTCTATTTTCGTAGTCTTGACCTTTGACGAGTTCAGAAGCTAGATTGACGAAAAGCCTCAAACTTTGAGTTTCCGAAAGTTTTCCGAAATTGTTGCCATCTCACTGTTTATCGGGGTACTGTTCACCATCACTATTCTGGCGTATTGTTCACAACCACTGTTCATCGGTTTATTGTTCACCTTTTTACTGTTCATCCGAACTAAAAGTTGCGATTTTTCTTGAGTTCCTATTATTAGATTTCTTCCAGAATTTCTTATTCCTCAACCCACCACATCCACCTGCATCAGTTGGTATCAGAGCAAAGATCCGAGATGTCAGGCGGAAACCTGGATCAGACTATGGCTGCGATCTTGAAAGAATTGTGTAGTGGCAGGGAAGAGCGTGACCAAGCCATGCAGCAGATCCTGGAGAACCAGGCTCGTGCTACCAGATGGTTATAATATCTCCAATGCGTTCAATGTGCAACATTTTTCTCACTTCAATGGATACATGTGAGCTTGAGGACAACCTCTATTCAAGAGGGGGAGTTTGACGCAGAACAAGTAGACAAGCAAGATCAAGATTGCTTAATAATTTTTATTTAATTAATTAGATAGAATTTTATTTAGAAGCTTGTTTTATTTTTCTTATTATTTTCTTCCTAATTTTTATTTCCTAGTCTGATTAGGAACACATAACTTAGCTATTAGTAGTTTACTTGGTTTCTATTTCCTAGTCTGATTAGGAACATAGAACTTCTAGTATTATAAACAGAGATGAATGCCTAAGAGTTAGGGAGTAGAATCAGCTATCAATAATATTTTAGAATTTTTTGCTCTCTTTCCAGGTGAACTCATGGTTTTCTTTGTTTTTCTTTCTTTCTTCATTCTTTAACTACTTTGTATTGAAGTTTCATTATAGGAAAAGAATTCTATTTTCGTAGTCTTGACCTCTAACGAGTTCAGAAGTTAGATTGACAAAAAGCTTAAAACTTTGATTGGTTATCCAAAGTTTGAGTTTCTGAAAGTCTTTCGAAATTGTTACCGTTGCACTGTTCATTGGGGTACTGTTCGCCATCATTGTTTCGGCATATTGTTCACCGCCACTGTTCATCGATTTACTGTTCATCCGAACTAAAAGTTGCGATTTTTTTTGAGTTCCTGTTATTAAATTTCTTCAAGAATTTCTTATTTCTCAACCTGCCACATCCATCTGCGTCAGTTACCTAAATAACTATCTTGAGAAAGATTTAATAAGAAACATGAGTAATGTAAGAATGAGAAAGTTAAGCTTGCTTTGGCTGAGATTCAAAATATGTTTTCCTATATGAGGTCATTGGCTTCACGAAAGGGACTGTATAAGCTTGATTTTCTTGTATATCTTCATAGCGGCCTATCAAACACTGATTATTTGTCAGGAATGTTTGCCAAGACTTCTTCTCCTTTTTTACTCGTAGCCAATACTTCTTTTACTTGATCTATGAGTTCACGAACATTAGTTAAGACCAACAAATCTAGATATAAATATATTATTTAACTTTAGATGTATGTATGGGTAGAAAAGTAAGTTATAATCGGCTATCATAGTTATGAATTGTAAAATTCATATTTCACAATTAAGTTTATTCAGTATTTGAAATTAGCTGAAATGGTGAAAAATTGTATTTGTAATTAGAATGTGTTATATTTTTGCGGAAATTAATTTGATTCCTATAAAGGAACAAGACGTTTTTGCATACAAAAATCAAAAAAATTTTAAGTTCACATAGTGATATTGTTTATGAAATTTCAAGAGATATGTCCTATAGATTTCAATTTGGAATTTAAATTGTAACAGTTTTTTTATGTGACACAGAATATTGTATAACATGTAACTAAAAACATTGATAGAATATTTGAAGAACAAAAGAATAAATATTCTTTTCTGTTAACACTCAAGTTCTCTAAGTGAAGAATTTCTGAACTATTTTTCATTCACTTCTTAACTTTATTTCCTTTACAATGGTTAGGTAAACCCTCTATTTATAGGTAAATAAAGAAGGCTCTAGAGTTTGAAGTCAAATGAGATTGTCGATCACCACAAGTTGTTTCACTTCTCTTGCTTAACTTCAAATTCTTAGACACATAGAAAAATCAAAAGACACTCAGGAAACTAAATAGTCTCGTAGGAATTATCTTGGTCAAAATAACCAAGACTCAACTTTAGTTTTCGATGCTCCTCCTTAAACTTAGTGTCACAGGATTAAGTTTAAATTAAGGAAATTTTTTGAAAAATAAACTTGATCCTTGGTCATTAAGTTTTAACCAAGATAATTTCTAAAAGATTATTTAATTTCCCAAGTGTTTTTTAAGTTTTCTATGTGTGGAAGAATGTGAAATCAAGCATGAAGAAGTGAGACAACTTGCGAGGATTGACAATCTCATTTAATTTGAGATTCTAGAGTTTATTTATTTACCTACAAACAAATGCTTATCATATGTAAAACAAGTAAAGTTAAAAAGTAAATGATAAATTGACAAATTTCCAATTTTTCTTCTGTTTAGTCATTCATTTCAATATTGTTCTTGCATCAGTTGGTATCAGAGCACAGGTTGCTCGAAATTAATGGCTGAACAGAATCGTGATGGTAGTCGTGGATGGCGTCGTGCTGGAAGGGGATGTGGAGTCATTATTGAGGAAGACGAATAGCCCTGTCAACAAGACCTGCAGGAGATCGAAAAGGAAAGCTCAGAGTAAAGAAGGCGGATCCAGTACTTGGAGTGGTAACTGGCAAAGGCGCGGTTGGATGTTCAGTCCTAGGCAATGGTGGAATCGGAGGTTGAGTTCGATGACGAGGAGGAAGATGTCAATCCGTTTGCAGCGTTGAACCGGGGGGTCATAACTGATCAGAAAGACAGGGGCAGCTTAGACGGAAGAGCAGCAGGTCGGATTTAGGGTTCCGAGTAGATTCCAGAACAAACCTAGAGGACAATCATCTTCAGCTGCTACAGCAAATAAGGATGAAAAGGGTAAGGCAGTGGCCAAGGAAAGTCAGCACGGCAGAACCAGCAAAGAGGCAACAACCGTGGCGGCGGCTAAGCGATGTTTTAAGTGTCAGGCTATCGGGTATTTTGTTGTAGACCGCCCAAACAGGCAGTTCGTGACACTCAGTGAGGAGATTCTTGAGCCAGTTTTTTATGACGAAGAGGACCTTGATGACTCACCGAATGAGGAGAATGTTGTATATGCAAATTCTAGAGTATCCCTGATGATTCGACAAGTGCTAAGTGTGGCAACGGCAGAAGACGAGTCTTGGTTGCGACATAACATCTTCCATACTCGGTGTACTACCCGAGGAAAGGTGTGTGACATGATTATTGATGGCAGCAGTTGCGAGAAAGTGGTCTCGATGACAATGGTAGAGAAATATGGATTAGAAACAACGAAGCATTCGCAGCCCTACAAATGGTTGTGGCAAAAGAAGGGCAATGAAGTTAAAGTTAGCAAGCGGTCCTTGGTTCAGTTTTTAATTAGGAAGAGGTACACTGATGAGGCTTGGTGAGACATTGTTCCTATGGATGCTTGTCACATTTTGCTAGGGAGGCCATGGCAATATGATCGACGAATGAAGCATGATGGGTTCCGGAACACATACACTTTTAGCAAGGATGGCTAGAGCATTATGTTGGGTCCTTCGGATTTGACGAAGGAAGCGGCAAAGGTTACATTGTCCAGGACTAATTGGCTTGAGGAGGAGAACAAGGCAATGGAAAATTTTTGCCTTGGTCGTTTTTTAGCAAAATGCTGATCATTCCAAGTTTCCCGAGCAGATTATTCAATTGCTGCGGGAATTTGCTGATGTGCTACTAGAAGAGATGCCTTCGGGTTTGTTGCCTATGAGGGACATTCAGCACTGTATGGACTTCGTGCCAAGTGCTGTTATTCCAAATAAGGTAGCCTATCGCATGTATCCTAAGGAGCATGAGGAGGTACAAAGACAAGTGCGCGAGTTGATGGAAAAGGGGTTGTCCGAGAGAGTATGAGTCCTTGTGCAGTGCTAGCATTATTAGTGGCGAAGAAAGATGGTTCGTGGCGGATGTGCACTGACAGTCAAGCTGTAAACAAGATACCATTAAGCACAGGTTTCCAATTCCCCGATTTGATGACTTGATTGATCAGTTTCATGGGGCGTCTATCTTTCCGAAGATAGATTTGAGGAGTGGATATCATCAGATTTGGGTTCAACCAGGAGATGAGTGGAAGACCGCTCTTAAGACTCGAGATGGGCTGTACGAGTGGATGGTCATGCCGTTAGGATTGTTGACCGCACCCAACACCTTCATGAGGTTGATGAATCAAGTGTTTCGTCCATTTATTGGTCGATTTGTGGTGGTGTACTTTGACGGCATCCTGATTTTTAGTGTTTCTGTTCAGCAGCATTTACAGCACTTGTGGCAGGTATTTGAGGCACTAGGGAAGCAGAAACTGTTTACAAATGGGAAAAAGTGTCACTTTTTGATGGATCAAGTGACATTTTTAAGTTATGTTGTGTCGGGTGAAGGAATTCGGATGGATCCTGCCAAGATAGAAGCTATTTTGAATTGGGAAATGCCGAAGACGATGTTTGATGTCTGGAGTTTCCATGGATTGGAGTCTTTCTATTGATGTTTTATTAGGGGTTTTAGTTCCATCATTGCGCCATTGACTGATTGCTTGAAGGGGAGTCGATTTGTATGGACTGCCGAGGCAGATTCAGTTATTCGATTGCTGAAGCAAAAGGTAGCCGAAGCTCTTGTTTTAGTATTACCTAACTTTTCTGAAGTTTTTGAAGTACATTGTGATGCTTCAAGAGTGGAAATTGCAAAAGTTTTGAGTCAGCGAAGTAGGCGGGCAGCTTTCTTCAGTGAGAAGCTTAAAGAGGCAAAACAGCGATATTCAACATATGATAAGGAGTTCGAAACATTGGAGACATTATCTTGTTTCGAAGGAGTTTGTTTTGTTTTCGGATCATGAGGCCTTGAAGTTTATAAATGGACAACGTAAGTTGAATGTACGACACGCGAAGTTTCTCCATTCAGCACAAAGTTGGTGTAATAAAATCGGGTGGCAAATGCGTTGAGCAGGAGAAATTCCTTGTTAAACATGATACAAGTCCAGATATTAGGATTTGATTCGTTTTCTGATTTGTATAGGAATGATCCAAAGTTCAGTGGCATTTGGGGGAAGTGTCAGATGGGGCCGCAGCATTTGTTCATGCTTTAGGATAGGTTTCTTTTTCTGGGAAATCGGTTGTGTGTTACTGATTGTTCATTGAGGGCAGCAATTGAAGATGAGCGTCATGCCAGAGGATTAGCCTGACATTTTGGGATTGAGAAGACCTTGGCATCGGTGAGAGCATTTTTATTAGCCTAGGAGGGAGCTAGACGTGATTCGTTATGTTTAACAGTGTAAGATTTGTCATATTGCTAAGACTAAGGGTAGCAATGCTGGCTTGTATTTGCCATTACCTGTTCCGTTGGCACCTTGGGAAGACATCAGTGTAGATTTCGTTTTAGGGCTGCCAAGGACGCAGAGAAACAAAGATTCGATTGTGGTAGTGGTAGATAGATTTTCGAAGATGGCACATTTTGTTCCCTACAACAAGACATTTGATGCTTCACAGATGGCTAGATTGTTCTTACAGGAGGTTGTCAAATTACGTGGAGTACCTAAGTCGATCACTTCCGACAGAGATGTGAAATTACATGGAGTACCTAACTCTTTGGCGGCATTTGGGCACCTAATTGCAGTTCAGTTCTTCACATCATCTGCAGATGGACGGATAAACGGAAGTGGTGAATAGAAGTTTGGGGAACCTGCTGGGAAGTTTACTTAGGGACAGTCCATGGTAGTGGGATTTGGTACTGCCATAGACCGAATCTGCGTATAATCGTTCAGTGAATTAGGCGACTGAAAAGAGTCCGTTTGAGATTGTATACAGGCGCAATCCAGCTACTCCGCTAGACCTTAATCCATTACCAGTTCATAGCCAGTTCAATTCCCAAGTTCTTCATCGGATCAACTAGCAAAAATTTCAGTATAAGTAGTAGGTAGTTAGACATCGGAAGAAGGTTCTGTTCAAGGAGGGCCATCAGGTTTAGATTAGGCTAAGGGAAGAGAGATTTCTGGCAGGCAAATTTGGTAAATTGCAACAGCATGCTAATGGACTATTCAAGGTGTTGGAGCGGATTAATGACAATGTCTACAAAATTGATTTGCCTGCAATTACAATGTGTCGGGGACTTTCAATGTTGCTGATTTGTCACCTCACTAGTCTAAGGACGAGGAAGATTTAGTAGATGATGCAGCTAGCAAGGCCGAATAAGATTCGAGGGCGAATCTTTTCCCAGCCGGGGAGAATGTTGCCGGGGCACTACTCCTGAGGCACTAGAACGAGCTCGGAATGGGCTCAAATTTCATTGGGAGACTCGGAACGGTCCAACGAACAATAGTCATCTCATTTGCCATGACGTAAGGCCTTTTTCGGCCATCCGAGGTTGTCTTGATGGACTTCCAGGCATTTTTGTGTTTTTCCGGGTTTCTTTGTTAGGATTCGTTTAGGGTTATTTAATGTTTATTTCTTACAGTTTTGAGCAACTTTTGATTATTAATAATTTTCAACTTTGGTTGTTTTCCTGAAAACTACGGAGTTTTCACAAATTTCCAACTTTTCTTCTGTTTAGTTGTTCTTTTCGATATTGTTCTTGCATCACTAATACTCAATATGTTTCTTTCTCATAGACTCAACTATCTTCAAAGAAATATGAAATATGTATCTGATACCAATTCGTCAGAATATTTGGAGAAGAAGAGAATATATATTCTTTTTTCTCAATACTCAAACTCTCCTAAGATTTGTGAAGGAATTCTCTCAACTATTTCTTATTCACTTTTTAACTTCGCTTCTTTTATAAATGGTTGAAGAAAGCATCTATTTATAGGTAAATAAAGAAGATTCTAGAAAACTCAAAAGACACTTAGAACACTAAATAGTTGTCAAGAAATGATCTTGATCAAAACTTTTTTTTTTAAAATATAAATAGTCTAAAGATGGGGGGTTAGGCAGCAAATGCCTTACAACTATGAGTTGATGATGAAAATTAAATTCTAAAAGAAGCTTAAAGTAGAAGTTTACGGGATAAGCTATCTAATATGAGAAGGTGTTAGGCCTTGTTGATGTGGTATATCTGAAAGTTTATCTTGTTGATGATTTTCCTACTACTACTGATCTCCTCGGAGTAGACAGATGCATACCGAGCCATCCAAATTTCGTGACAAATGAGCACGGGAACAAGAGTGGCTAGCAGTCCCAATCGTCTTATCTGTAGCTTCCAGTTGTGAATTTGTTCCAACAGGTCTAGCAGGCTCTTATTAGTGTCGAAAACCATGTTGTAGTGTTGCCAAACTACTTCTATTATTGGACAGCTACCAAAAAGATGAAGAATTGTTTCTCTGAAACATCTGCAATGGCATCTCGAAGCCAACTGAAACCTAAGGTGAGTTCTGATCTCATTTATGGACAAAAATCTGTTATTCAATTTCCACATGATGACAGACCAAGATAAAGGAATCTTCGAATGGAAGAAGTGCTCTATTGTGTGGTCATCTAGTTCACTGAAACACAATCTGCAATGCTGAATTGATTGTTTGGAGATAGGCTCCATATATAAACTTCCTCTCCTTGAAAAATATCAGGAACAATGAACTGTTCTATCCAGCTCTCTACTTGTTGCATTCATCTCCAAACTGGTGAGCCTCCTTCCGCGAGAGCTGTCTCAAGCTGAAACCCATACTTCATTCATAAGTAGTGAACCCATAGAGAATCAGATGTTCAAAACTTCCACCACATTTTGATTCCATATGGTCTGAATGTTCTGTTTAGTGAATGCACCTCCAGCCCTCTTTTGTCATATGGCCGAGTGATGTTTTGCCATGTACACCAGTGTCGATTGTTGCCAAATTCCAAGTGTCCCCACAAAAAATCAGAAAAGTGGCTGTCCAACTCTCAAATTACTTGTTGTGGTTGATTTGTGACAGCTAGTAAAAAGATGGCAATCGATGTTAAGATAATCTGCCTCCCGGGGACAGATACTTCCTCTGCCATCCATTCATGCATGCCTTAACCTTATTGATAAGAAGATCGGAATATGCAATGTTGTATCTAACAATATCGAACAACCTATATGCAATCTTGGATCATTGGTAATTGTTGAATGCAATCTTTGATCATTGGTAATTGTTGTATGGCACATCTTGTGGCTTCCTTCAGCATTCGCCTTCTCTATGGGGTAATGTGCGTGGATAGGTACATGGAACTTTTGTGAAAATTGATTTTTTTGCCTGAACAATCTTGAAAGAATTCCAGAAATTCTATCAATCTCTTAAGTCTTCATTTCAGGGCCCTTGTGAAGATTACAACATCATCAGCAAGACTCAAATGAGAAATTGGAACACTAATACAATATGTGATATAATCGCCTATTTCTCCATCATATAAGAGTTTATTTAGTCAACTTGACAACACCTCCGCCGCCAATATAAACAAGGTAGGGGATGAGGGGCCCCCTTGACGAACTCCTCTTGTTAAGGGAAAAAACCGCACAACTTCCCATTGATAGTGACAGAGAATTTGTTGAAGGCTAAGCAGTTACGTATTAGGTTCAAAAAATGGCTCCCGAAACCAAATTTTCCTAACACCTCTAATAGAAAAGACCATTTAACCCTATCAAAGGCCTTCAACTTGTCTGGTTTCATGATCATATTTCCCCCCTCACATTTCTTATTCAAGGAATGCATCAACTCGGAAGATAAAAAGATATTGTCAGAGATGTTCCATTCTTTCACAAAACCCCCTTGATTTGGGCAAATCAAGTTGGGAAGTAGCTTGGCTAGACGACGAGAAGTTATGATGCAAAGCTGGTTGTTGATCAAGGTGATTTAGATGCGAGGCAAGTTTCGGTTCCACAATCAGCTCCACGGTGTTCAAAACGTTTGAGGAAGTGGACGGGAGCTGTTTGAAATAGCGAATTGATGCTAGGCAAGATTCCTGAGGAGATTGAAATGAGCTCGAATCGAGCTCAAATCTGATCGGGTGAGCCGGAATGGCCCAAATCTGATCCGGAGTCGTTTTGATGGTGTTTTGAGCAATTTTCCGTTTTCAGCGGCATTGTCGTAATTTTACAGTTTTTAGTGACAATTTCGTAATTTACTATTTTTCCATGGGTTTTTGCAATTTCTTTCCTTTTCTTTTCCGATTAGGGTTAGGCTTTGTTTTAAGAATGGTTTCGGCTATTTGTTTCGTTTTAAGAATGGTTTTGGCTAGTTGTTTTTCGATAGTTTTGATGAACTAAAGTTGCCTCTTTTTAGCTTTGCGATTTTCGACTACTTCGAAAATTTGTTTTCGCTTGATTTTAATTTTCGTCTTCTAACTACTTGGGTTGAAGTTTGATTAGAAGGAAAATTAGATCAGATTCTTTTTCGTTTCTTGTTTTGCAAGTTTCTGAACAAGAACTAATCTTCAGATGCTGTTTCTGACTGTATCAGTTGGTATCAGAGCACAGATCAGTCAGGAGGTAATCTCAAACAGAACATTGTTGCATTAATCGAAGCAATGCAGCAGGATCGGGAAGAGTTGCGAAGGGACATGCGGCTAGAGAGGGAGAGCCGTGAACGCCCGATACGGGATTTGACACAGATGGTGCAACGGCTGGCGCCAGGCCGACAACTGGAACATGCCGAAGTTGACCAATTGCGTCAAGGGGCGGACGAAGATGTTGAAGACAAACTCAAGCGGCCGCCGTATGAATTCGGCCGAGGGGAATGAGGGGTGGCTACCAACCGCTAAGAGACAACGTACGAGAACCATTCATTCCTTGTTGGGATCTAGGGTTTAAGATGGAGGTTCCGGGCGAAAAGAAAGCATCTTTGGTGGCGATGAGGTTCAAGGACAGGGCTGCCGCATGGTGGCAATCTTTCAGATATCAGAGATACCTAGATGGCCTTCTAGTTTTGGACGATTGGGGGGAATTCAAGAGAGAGATGTGCAAGGAGTTTCTGCAATTCAATTACTGGCAGACTATGTTCCAGAATCTTGAAAGCTTGGCACAGGGTTCTCGAAGCATCGAAGAATACACGCTTGAGTTTTACCGGATGGTGGCGAGGAACTAATTGTGCAAAACTCAGGAACAGCTCGTAGCTCGTTTTCTCCATGGGTAACGACCTACTATTTAGGATGCGTTACAGGTCCATACCTTTACCACTATCACGGACGCGGAGACAAAGGCACAAGTTGTCGAGAAAAGTCTAGCGCGGGTTAGCGGCAGGAGTGTCGGATTTTGAAAAGGCTTCCCTCCTCCCAGTGTTTCTCCAGCGAGTAGCTCTTCGTCGTCATGTGTGCGTAGTTCTTCTGCCCAAAATCAGTTCGGGCATGGCAGCCAAAGCTCGGCCAAGGGACAGGTAATGTTCCGAATAAGTCTACCACAAATAATAAAGCTAATGTGAAGTGCCACAGGTGTCAGCAGCTAGGGCATTATGCGAATGAATGTCCGAGGCTAAGATCGCACTTACTGATTCAGGAGGGCGTGGAAGATGAATCTGAAGAGGATGTTGGTGATGATGTGCATGAAGAGGAAGAGATGTGTTACGTCGCACCCGAAGATATCCGGGGAGATAGTTTGGTTTTGAGGAGGATTTGTTTAGAGCCCAAAGCCAATGAAGATTGGAAACGGAGAAACATCTTCACAACTCGGTGCACAATTAAAGGGATGGTATGCTGTGTGATTATTGATACAGGAAGCTGTGAGAATGTAATCTCATAAACGGTAGTGCAGAAGCTTCAGTTGAAGACAGAACCTCATCCAATGCCATACCGGTTGGGGTGGTTAAATAACGATACCGAGGACGGGGTTTCAGAGCAGTGCCGGGTGGAATTCTCGTTTGGATGTGATGTCGTCCCGATGGATGCCTCACATTTGCTACTCGGCAGGCCATGGCAATACGACAATCATGTGACGTATGATGGATTCACGCACCGTTATACTATCAATCGAGGGCCAAAGAAAGTGGTACTTCAGCCCATGCGAGAAGGAATCGTTGATAGTAAGAAGACAATTATATGCCGGCCACGGAAGGAATTCGAAGAAGAGGTAATTGAGTCTGAGTTTTGTTTTGCTTTAGTTGCGACTGACTTGTTGACCTCAGACAGTAGTGAAGCCAAGTTGGAGATTCCAGAACAAGTTCAAGAGTTGTTGATTGAATTTATAGACTTGTTGCCAGAAGAGTTAGCAGTTGCATTGCCTCCATTGAGAGATATCCAGCATCAGATAGATCTAATGCCGGGTTCTATCCTTCCGAACAAAGAGCATTACCGAATGTCCCCATAGCAACATGAGGAGCTGAAGCTACAAGTTACGGAGTTACTTGATAGAGGATTTATCCGAGAGAGCATCAGTCCCTGTGCGGTGCCTGCTTTGTTGGTACTGAAGAAGGATGGCACATGGAGGATGTGTGTGGACAGCCATGCCATCAATCGTATTACGATCAAGTATCGATTTCCGATTCCACGATTAGATGACATGTTGGACCAGCTCAGTGGAGCGACTATCTTTTCAAAGATAGACTTGAAAAGTGGCTACCAACAACTCCGAATCAAACCTGGAGATGAGTGGAAGACGGTTTTCAAGGTGAAGGATGGGCTCTTCGAGTGGCTGGTCATGTCTTTCGGACTCTCGAATGCACCCAGCACATTCATGAGGGTCATGAATCAGGTACTGCGTCCTTTCCTCAACGATTTTGTAGTAGTTTATTTTGATGATATACTTGTGTATAGTAGGGAGAAGGAAGAGCATTTGCAGCACCTACGGTTAGTTTTGGCTACATTGCGAGATCACAGTTTATTTGCTAATTTGAAGAAATGCAGTTGGATGGTTGACAAGATTGTATTTTTAAGGTATGTGGTTTCAGCAAGTGGAATTCAGCCGGATGATGTTAAGATTCGGACAATCCATGAATGTCTAGTACCAAAGAGTGCAACAGAGGTTTGGTCTTTTCATGGATTAGCAATTTTCTATCGGCGGTTTATCACGGATTTCAGTGTGTTGATGGCACCCCTGACTTATCTTTACAATGCCAGGGTGTTTGAATGGACAGAGGAGGCTCAAGAGGCATTTGATGTGATAAAGGAAAAGCTGACGAGTGCCCCAGTACTTGCCCTACCGAATTTGGATAAGGTTTTCAAAGTGGATTGTAATGCTTCAAAGATGGGCATAGGAGCGGTTTTGAGCCAGGAAGGACGACCAGTAGCCTATTTCGGAGAGAAACTTGAAGGGCCGAAGTTGAACTATTCAACTTATGATGTCGAGCGTTATGCCATAGTCCGAGCTCTTCAACATTGGCAGCATTATTTGATACAGCAGGAGTTTGTGTTGTACTCTGACCACTAGGCTTTGAAGTTTCTTCAGGCGCAGCATCGACTTAGTGATAGGCATGCCAAGTGGGTGTCAGAGCTTCAAGAATTCACATTCACCTTGAAACACACGTCAGGTGTCACGAATAAAGTGGCTGACGCATTACGTAGATGACGGTCGTTGCTTAACATGATGCGGGTTGTCACCTTGGGATTTGAAGGATTGAAAGAGCTGCTACAGGATGATGCAGATTTCTGTCCTATTGTGAAGGCCGTAGAGTAGCAGGAACGGTTTGACTATGTGCTTCATGATGGCTATCTTTTCTGAGGTAACTGTTTATGTATTCCTGGTACATCATTGAGATTATTGATTGTTCAGGAATTGCACTTGCAAGGGCATTTTGGCAAGGACAAGACAGTCGGTTTGATCAAGGAGAAATTTTACTGGCTAGGAATTGACAAGAGTACCCAGGATTACGTTAAGAGATGTCGAGTTTGTCAAGTGTCGAAAGGAGGGGGCACTAATCAGGGTCTTTATACACCTTTACCTATTCTAGAAGAGCCATGGACGGATGTGTCAATGGATTTCGTATTGGGTTTGCCGTGAACGCAGAAGGGGTTTGACAGCATCATGGTTGTGGTGGATAGGTTCAGCAAGATGGCTATCTTCATTGCTTGCAAGAATTCCATGGATACGAGCAAGATTGCCGACTTATACTTTGGAGATGTGGAGTGGAGATTCGGACTGCCGCGGAGTATCCTGTCTGATCGAGATACGAAGTTCATGAGCCATTTATGGCAGGAGCTTTGGAAGCGCATGGAGACTACTCTGAAGTTTAGTAGTCCATACCATCCATAGACAGATGGCCAAACGGAAGTGGTGAATCGCACCATGGGGAACATGTTGAGGGCGCAGTTTAAATCTTTTGGGACTTGGGATTCTGTACTTGCGAAGATTGAGTTTGAATTCAACTCCACTGTGAACAGGTCCACCAAGTTTTCCCCTTTTCAGATTGTTTTGGGGCGAAATCCGAGGGGTCCACTCGACCTTGCTATTCCTGATCATGGTTCGGCTCCAAGGAGGGTGGAGGATCGTGTGGTTGATCTACAATCCATTCATCCAACTATCAAAGTAAACTTGGAGGAAGCTTATGCTTAGTACAAGTTGCACACGGATTAGACTAGGAGAGATGTCCAATTTGAGGTAGGTGATCTAGTATGGGTCTCTCAGTCCAGAGAACGATATCCTGCTGGTGAATATCACAAGCTTAAGGACCGGAAGGTCGGACCATGCCAAATCTTGGAGAAACTTGGCATCAATGCTTACCGAGTCGCGTTACCGGACGAGTTCAGTAGCTCTAATATTTTTAATGTGCAGCATCTCACGGCTTTCCATTTAGATAATCCTAGCTTGAGGACAAGCTCCGTTCAAGAGGGGGAGCCTGAAGCAGAGCTGGTTGCTGATCAATGTGATTTAGATGTGGGGCAAGTTTTGGTTCCACAATCAGCTCCACGGCCTTCAAAACATTTAAGGAAGAGGATGGGAGCTGTTTGAAACACCGAATTGATATCGGGCATGATTCCCGAGGTGACTGAAATGAGTTCGGATCGGGCTCAAATCTGACTGGGCGACCCGGGATGGCCCAACGAACCAAGGTCACTACTATGCTGTGATGCAAGGCTTTTTTCGGCCATCCGGAGCCGTTTCGATGGTGTTTTGAGCAATTTTCTATTTTCAGTGGCATTGATGTAATTTTACAATTTTTAGTGACAGTTTTGTAATTTACTATTTTTTTAGGGGTTTTTTTTGCAATTTCTTTTTGCTTTTCGTTTCCTATTAGGGTTAGGCTTTGTTTTTGGTTTTAAGAATGGTTTCAGTTGGTTGTTTTTCGACAGTTTTGATGAATTAAAGTTACCTCTTTTCGGCTTTGCGATTTTCGACTACTTCAAAAATTTGTTTTCACTTGATTTAAATTTTCATCTTCTAACTACCTGAGTTGAAGTTTGATTAGAAGGAAAATGGGATCAGGTTCTTTTTTGTTTCTTGTTTTGCAAGTTTCTGAACAAAAACGAATCTTCAGATTCTGTTTCTGACTACGTCAAGTTACCTTTCCAATGATCTTGGATGAAAAATTATAAGGGCTTATGGGATGAAAATCTGCAAAAGTAGATGGGTTGTTGACTTTTGGAATTAGGATTATTTGAGTTGAGGTGAATTGTTGAGGCATTCACACCCCTGACCAAAAATGGTGCACGACTTGCAAGACAACCAGTTGTACCAAGTCCCAAAATGCAGTGAAAAATTTTCCAAGAAAACCATCCACTCTCGATGCACTTTCTTCCTACAATCCGAACACCACTGCCTGCACTTTTTTCATGTTTTGTAGTGTTGGGAGTTCTCTGTTCTTGGCTGAGCTAATTACTTTAAAAATTACTGCTCTAAAGCTCGTCGGTTTTCTCTGGCAGCCTGGTTCTTTTGATACAACTCTGAGAAGTATGTCTCAATCTCTCGTTCAATATCCTGTGGTTTGGTTAGCCAATTCCCCTCCTTGTTTTTGATTTTGTGAATCTGCAAACCAGCCTTCCTCATGTGCCTATACCTCGAGAAGTAAGAGGTATTTCCCTCACCTTCCTTCAGCCATTTAATTCTAGACTTTTGGTTCTTAAGATGGAAATTCAAGTCAGGTCTGTCTTTGTGTAAGTTCTCTTGATTCTCTTCCGAAATGTCAGCCATTTATACCTCTTCCAATAATGTTACCAAGTTCTCTGCCAGCTGCACATTTGTTTTGCCGAATCTGTCCTTATTCCAGACCCTCAGTGCATTCTTCACTCTGTACAATTTTCTAGCCAGCCATCTCATGCCGTCACCTTCTACTGCCTGCTGCCAGGAAACCTCGATTATTCCTCTCAAATCATTATATCTTCGCCACATGTTTCAGAAGCGAAAGACCCTCGGCCCTTGAACTCTAGCCGCTGCAACTGTGATGAGTAACTGGCTGTGGTCTGAAGGTGTCCATGGTAAGTGTTCCACTGAAGTGCTGTGGAAACTATTCCGCCAATGCACGTTCACCAAAATTCTGTCCAGTTGTCTCCAAAGAGGAGGATAGGTAGGTCTATACCACGTATACGTGCTGCCAACATAAGGTAAATCTAAAAGGCCATAGTGCTCGATAGTGTCATTAAACTCCCGTATCGGTCTTGTTGTTGGGGTAGACCCTAAACTTTCTTTTTTAGTTCGAATGACGTTAAAGTCCCTCTGGGGGGGGGGGGGGGGGGGGGGGGGGGGGGGGGGGGGGGGGGGGGGGGGGGGGGGGGGGGGGGGGGGGGGGGGGGGG